>JAKSZT010053783.1:14679439-14782633 GCA_026826555.1 Tolypeutes matacus | reverse complement strand
ATTACATAAATGTTTTACTCTTGAGTTATAGGATTTCTTTATATATTCTAGATATCAAACCCTTATCAGATATGTGATTTCCAAATATTTTCTCCCATTGAGTAGGTTGTCTTCTCTCTATCATGACAAAGTCCTTTGAGATGCAAAAGTTTTTCATTTTGAGGAGGTCCTATTTTTTTTTTTTCTTTCATTGCTTGTGCTTTGGGTGTAAAGTCTAAGAAACCATTGCCTAACACAAAATCCTGAAGATGTTTCCCCACATTTTCTTCTAGGAGTTTTACAGTCCTGGTTCTTATATCCTTTGATCCATCTTGAGTTGATTTTTGTATATGATGTTAGGTAGGGGTCCTCTTGCATTCTTTTGCATTTGTTGAAGTGACTTTTCTTTTCCTATTGAGTGGACTTGGCAGCCTTGTCAAAAGTCAGTTGGCCATAAATGTGAGGGGGTACTTCTAAACTCTCAATTCAATTTTGTTGGTCAATATATCTGTCCTTGAGCCAATACCATGCTTTGTTATAAACTTTAAAGTCACGAAGTATAAGTCCTCCAACTTCATTCTTCTTTTTCAAGAGGTTTATTAGCTATTTGGGGACTGTTATGCTTCCAAATAAATTTAATGATTAACTTTTCCATTTCTGCAAAGTAGGCTATTAGAATTTTGATTGGGGTTGTGACGACTCTGTAAATCATTTTAGGTAGAATGGACATCTTAAAGATATTTAGTCTTCCAATCCATGTACATGGAATGCCCATCCATTTATTTAGGTCTTCTTTGATTTCTTTTAGCAATGCTTTGTAGTTTTCTGTGTACATGTCCTTTACATCCTAGGCTAAATTTATTCTTAGATATTTTATTCCTTCAGTTGCTATTGTAAATAGAAATATTTTTTAACTTGTTTTCCTCTTCAGATTGCTCGTTAATAGTGTATAGAAACACCACTGATTTTTGTATGTTGATCTTGGATCCCGCCACTTTGCTGAATTCGTTTATTAACTCTAGTCACTTTGTTGTAGATTTTGGGGGACTTTCTATATGTAGGATCATGTCATCTGCAAATAGTGAAATTTGTACTTCTTCCTTTCCAATTTGGATGCCTTTTATTTCATTTACATGCCTAATTGCTCTGGTTAAAACTTCCAGTACAATGTTGAATAAGAGTGGTGACAAGGGGTATCTTTGTCTTGTTCCAGATCTTAGAGGGAAAATTTTCAGTTTTTCACAACTGAGTATGATGTGGGTTTGTCATATATACCCTTTATCACATGGAGGAGGTTTCCTTCTATTCCTAGTGTTGTAAATGTTTTTATCAAGAAAGTATGCTGGATTTTGTCAAATGTCCTTTCTGTGTCAATCAAGATGATCATGTGTTTTTTCCCCTTTGTTTTGTTAATGTGGTGTATTACATTAATTATTTTCTTATGCTGAACAACCCTTGCATATGTGGCATAAAAAGCCACTTGATCGTGGTATATAATTCTTTGAACATGCTGCTGGATTCTATTTGCAACTATTTTGTTGAGGATTTTGCATCTATATCCATAAGAGAAATTGGTCTGTAATTTTCTTTTCTTGTAGTATCTTTTTCTAGCTTTAGTATTAGGGTGATGTTGGCCTCATAGAACAAGTTAGGTAGTGTTCTCCCCTCTTCAATTATTTTGAAGAATTTGAGCAGGATTGGTAGTATTGGTGTTTGGAATGATTGGTAGAATCCACCCTTGAATCCATCTGTTCCTTGGCTTTTCTTGGTTGGGAGGTTTTTGGTGACTGATTCAATCTCTTTTCTTGTAATTAGTCTGTTGAGGTCTTCTATTTTTTTTAGAGTCAGTGTAGATTGTTCATGTGTTTCTAGGAATTTATCCATTTAATCCAGGTTGTCTAATTTGTTCACATATAATTGTTCATAGTATTCTCTTGTGATCCTCTTTATTTCTCTGTCAGTAGTAATGTTCTCCCTCTCATTTCTAATTTTATTTATTTGCATCTTTTCTCTTTTTTAATTTGTCAGTCCAGCTAAGGGGTTGTTAATTTTATTGATCTTTTCAAAGAACCAATTTTATTTAATTTTATTGTTTTTCATTCTCAATTTCACTTATTTCTACTCTAATCTTTCTTTCTTTATGCTTACTTTGGGATTAGTTTCCTGTTCTTTTTCTAGTTCCTCCAGATGTGCAGGTAGGTCTTTGATTTTAGTTCTTTCTTCTTTTTTAACGTAAGTACTTAAGGCTATCAATTTCCCTCTCAGCACTGCCTTTCATTGCATCCCATAAATTTTGATATGCAACATGCTCATTTTCATTCATCTCAAGATATTTACTGATTATCTTGATGAAGTAACTCTGAAAGTCTTTTTCTGCCTCTTTTCTAGGGTTTTGTTGTTGTTTGGCTTTATGTTAAGGCTCTTCATTGATGCCTGATCCAACTTATTCCAGGCCTTTAGAATAATAGCCTAAGTTTAACTAAACAGTCTTTCTCAGCTCTTCTTCATCTGATTCTTTCCCTGGATGCACTACAATTTTTTAAAGTGCAATTTTTGTGTAATTACTTTACTTCTAGGGGAAAGCTTCCTTTCCTCTGTTCCTTCCCCAGAAATCTTGATCTGTTCTGTTTGTTTTTGTGCATAATTTTCTCCCCAGCTTCTGTGATTTTTTTAAAATTCTCCCTTTCACTCAGTGCTCTATTTTCTCACTAAATCTCTAGAGAAGTGTTCTGGGACCTTCCAATCTCATAGCAGTTCAGTTTAAACCCCCTCCTCCCTTTTTCTTCTCTCTCTATCTCTATCTCTAACTCTAGCTCTAGCTCTAGCTCAATCTTTCTGTTTTTATTTTCTTCCCCTGGGTGCCCTTTTGTATGCAGCATTCCTTAGCAGTTTGTGTTCTGTCCTGGGTATCTATGGACTTGGGTCCCTGTCCCTGGATATTTCTGGGGTTCTAACTCACTGTTGTAAGTGGCTTTATAGTCTGTGTCCCAGGTGGGGGTAGGAGGGATCTGGACAACTCTGTCTGAGCAACTCACAAGCTGTGTGGGATCAAGTGAGAGGGGAGAAGGAAGACCAGCAGGTCATCATGGAACTTTCCTATCTGATATATTTTCTCTTTCTTCAATTCAGCATTTGTGGAGTCCTTCTCCAGTATCTACCATCCTCCAGAGTTCTAAGCAAGTGGGATTTGTCCTTTTTCTCACTAAATCTCTAGAGAAGTGTTTTTCAGGGGATGTCTTACATTGCTATGTTGATGATGTCACTCTTATTAAACATTTTTAACCTGAGGGCTTGGGCAAATAATTGAGGTACACTGCTCTATCTATCTCTGCTCCAATCTGCATCAGAGGACTAGAGAGTGATCTCTCATAACTTACTACAAGTTAATCCAATTTAACCCCATCATATTCTACTCCTTTCCATTCGTATCTTGCCAGACTGTATCCATGAACACACACCAAGAAAAATGGCAGGTTATAGTCTATAGCTGACTAGGTGAGGGCTTTGCACATGAACTAATTGGGTGAGTCTACATCACCCATAGTAAAAGCAAAAGCTTTCTTTTTATTCACTCAGGTAAAGAAGCAAAAGGCTTGTCTAGAAAACATTAGCATTAAGTTCCATGAGGACAGAGATTTCTGCTTTGCTCAGTGCTGTGTACTTAGCACCTAGATCGGTGCCTCGCACGTAATGGGTACGAATGAAAGTTAGTCCTGAAGACTGACTTGTGGTCCTGGGCATGCCCTGCAGCAAAGCAAACCAAGTGAGGGTATCCCCAAGACCCTTCAGTCACCACCAGCATGCTAGCTTCTATTACCTTGCCCACCCCAGATTTCAAAGTAGGGGTCATTGTGGTAACCAGTCTGGAAATCATGTCTCATGTATCTTCTCATATTGGGGTTGGGTTTGGATTTTGTTTTTGTTTTCTAGCTTCTCAGTATCTGAATTTGGTGTTAAGACTATGACTCTTCCATACCATGCATTTCTGTTACCAACAGGGGAGATAAATGAAGCACTTAAAATGAAACAATCCCAACCACTTTAGTATATTATAAACAGAGCTTTAGCTCTGAGAATAATTATAGTATGTGAGTGATGCCCCTAAGAAAATGGTATAATTATAATATTATGGTTGGGAACCATCTGAGTAGAAAACACTGAGCTGTACTGTTCGAAGTTTAAGATGGAATTATGGTCTTTTTCTTCATGAGTAAACACAAATTAAGACTGATTAGCTGATTGTAACTAAGAGTTTCCTAGTATGATATTAATAGCATAACAAAATCAAGGGCCAGAGTAAAAATATAGGTAAAAACTAATGCCCATCTTTAATTTTCACATGTTCCTAAGAGTTTTATTTAAAAGTATAATTCAGGGGAGCATATGTGGCTTGGTAGTTGAAACCTACTTTCCATGTACAAGGTCCTGGGTTCAGTCCCTGGCACCGTCTAAAAAAAAAAACCCAACAAAATGTATAATACAGAGTGGAGATGCTCACCAACTTAAAAACAAAACAAAAACCACAAAATCACTAAGAGAAGCTAGCTTAGAAAAATAAGCTCACTAGATTGCTTTTCCTTTCTTCCTTTCTGGCAGAAGGGCCTGTTTTAAAGTTTTATTTCCCTGAGTATAGTTTCCACTTCTCTTTAATAGAATTGTCCAACAGACCTAGGCTTTATGCCACCAAAATTAAAGACAGTGTTCTATATCTTCATTTGAGTGTTGGTAACAGTGTATGCATTTATCAAGTCATTGAGATGTAAACATAAATGTGAACATTTCACTGTGTGTAAAGATTATTTCAATTAAAAACAAATTTTAAAGATCAGAGGTTTCCAGCAACAAGAAATATGAAGAAAATTGAAAAAGCATAGTCAGAAGACCTAACCTGTAGTACTTGCTCCACCACATAAAAGTCTTGTACCTCTTCAGACGCAAGAGTGTCTTTCTGTGAGCTAGAGTGGATGTACGTCACTGTTGCATGGTGGTGGGAATGTGGAGAAGCATGGGAAAAATAAAATTGGTGCGAGCTATGGACTGTGGTTAACAGCAATTCTGTAATATTCTTGCATCAAGGCCAAAGATGTACTGTGTTGATAATGGGTATGGAAAAGGTGTGCCAAATGTATGCTATGGAACATGG
Organism: Tolypeutes matacus; assembly: GCA_026826555.1. Lineage (NCBI taxonomy): Eukaryota > Metazoa > Chordata > Mammalia > Cingulata > Chlamyphoridae > Tolypeutes > Tolypeutes matacus. The sequence goes on along the minus strand of JAKSZT010053783.1, from coordinate 14,777,511 downwards.
TTGGTGTTAATAGTCTGATGATATTATTTCATAATCTTTAACAAATATTAAACCATGGTGTGATGTGTTACTGAAGGGGTGTTATACAGGAATTCTATACATGTGCATGACTGTTTTGTAGGTTCACAACTTCTGTAATAATATATATATTTTTTAATTCTGGTACCTCTTGAAGCCTTTTTTTTTTTTTTTTTTTTTTTTTCAAAATTAGGAATATTTGTATTTACACTGTTAACCTTAACAGAGTCAAGTGTGAAAGTATTGCGAGTTCCTTGCAAGTGTTCTAGTACTCTGTGACCATAAAGAGTTCTGATTTCCACCTCTAAGATTTACTTCCAAAGAAGAGGAAATCATGGTTTGCTCCAAATAGTGAAATTGGGTGGCAGGAAATCTCCATCATGTAACCAGGCTCTTAGGTTATGATCTTGAGTGAAGAGAGACTTGGGCAGCAGTAAATGGAGTATGTGGCGAGCGGGAGAGAGGGAAGAGGTTCTGTATATTTTGGAGGATGAAGGAGAAATTATTTCTCCCTGACTTCACCTCTATTCCCGGCTTTCTAGAGCCTTATCCTTCTCTTTATCCCAAGCCTCCGAACAGAGATTCCTCACTCTTATTTGTTAATGAACACCAGAAAGCTGCAATTTTGCTTACCCTGTGTTACCCTACTCCATCGGTCTAAAGGCAAAATAATAATAACTATAATAATAATAAATAATACAATGAAATAACAAAAACGATTTTCTGTACCTGACTGGCAGCTCACATGGCAACTGCAGATTTGATTTTGTTTCCAACTTTATTTTGTAGCACTTAAACTGTGACAACCTGCAATACCTTTAGCGTTTAAGAGCCTGTCTCTTAAATCTGACTAATATTTATTTTCCCTGATCAGTAATGATACCTTTCCTGTCTACGAGCTTCAAAAAGCTCAACTAATTTTCCTAAAATTTTCCTCAAAGGAGAGAAGTAATTGAAAAATAAAACTCAAAGGAAGAATTCCTCCTCTAAGATACCATACCAGAGAGCCCAGATTCTGAATCAGACATGGCTTGAATTCTGACACTGCTATCCACTTGCAGTGGGATTGTGGATAAGCCACATACCTCTGAGCCTTAAGCCACTTATCTGTAAAACAAAGATACTTGATACTTACTTCATAAGTTTGCATGTAGATTTCCACTGAGAACTGTGTTGGTTTCCTTCCTTTTGCCATGCAGCTCTGAAAATATATGCTATAGTAAGTCCTTACCATGTCATTAACACAAGGAGAAAGTGTATAAATACACAAAACTCAAGATCCGAGACCCTTCAGAATATTTTCTCAGAAATAAAAGTACACTAATTTGGAATTTTATAAATGGCATAAGAATTATTTGTTAATAATAGTAATAATTTATAAATTAAAAAACAAACCAAATACCTTAATTAATGAATCTAATTAATAATCCAAAGATAAATAATAGATATTCAGCAAAAGAGAAAATGTAAAAGTAGTAAGGTACAGGGTGCCTGATACTTCTAAAGTAATACAGAAACCATATGCCTGTTTGAGAGGAGGCAAAGCCAAAAAGGTTGGTTTTCTTTGAAGGGCTCTGTGGCAAGAGACATCTGGAAAATTGTGGTCTACTCCCTGGGCCTTATTTCCCACTCTGGATAAGCAGCTTCTATACGCACAAAAGAACAGCCAGAATAACTAAAAATGGAAATCAAATAATTTATCAGAACTGATTAAAGTAATTAAATCTGAGAAGCATAATCCTAGGTATAGAATGCAGTGATTTCTGCAGATATTTTAAAAATAAAGTTGCCCACTACAAGGATTTTGTTTGACTGCTACAAAATTATGTGACAGGCTGAGAAAACTGAGAATGTTCTGTAAATCCTGTTTACTTTGGTTGTGAGCCAGTCATCCAGAGGAGAAACTAGATTCGCTTCCCTGAAGAAACGTAGATTTCAGTTGGAAGAACAAATTAGAAATGTAGGTTTTGATCTACAGTGAATTGGTATTATTTACTGAATACCTACTGCAAGCAAAAAATTATCTTAAATGACCCAAGGAGCAGATAGGGGCAGGAGGCAGGGATTATTAGCAAGAAAGAAGATATGGTCCATGGAACTGAAGTGCTTACAATTTATCTAGGATTCTTTGTTCCCATTTTCCTTAAAAGATGATGATGTTCAAAATCAAATGTTTCACAAATGCAAGGTATTGGTAGTGGGGTGATGTATGGGAGCCCTGTATGATGTTATACATGTTTGTTTTGTAAGTTCACAACTTTCACTATACACTTATTGTTTATGTATGTTCATGTATGAATGATATACTTCAATAAAAAAATTTTTTTTAAATCAAGTAAGAGGCCACTGAACTTTTACTAAGGATAATATTTCACAGAGCAGCAATGACACTTAAATGTTTTGATTATATTCACTACCCCTGTTACTGCAGTTGCCTGGGGGATTTTGCAAGCAAGTACAAGAAAATGCCAGTACCAGCTAGTTCCAGATAATGAAATTATTTGCTCTAAAACTTTCACTGTGTTATTAAATGTGATGGGTTGGACTAAAAGGTATTAAGACTGATTTTCTTATGTGGCTCATGAATTAACTTAACTCTGAAAATAATTCCCAAAGAAGAGCTTTGCAAATGCTTTGAGCAGTAACAATGTCATTAGTATTTATTTTAAATTCCCAAGGTATTCACTTTTAAAGATAATATTATTTAAATATATGAATTCTGAAATAAAGGTTAAAATATAAGATTTATTACTTTGTAATCAAGTACTGATAATTTAAATAAAATCTGTGAGATTAGTGAACACAATAATAATATACAGCGCTTGGAACTATGAAGCACACAATAACTGTAATTGTTGTTGTCCTTTTGCGACCCTGAACTAGATTCCCCAAATAGATGGGTGACATAGCATTTATCCTGAGCACCATTCCAAGCATTGTAAGCTCATAAATGGAAGTAGCCACTGAAATCTCACAGCTATAATCCCCAGGGTGATTTTAAAGTCTGAAGGGTTATAGGCCTTCATTAGGATAAGCTGTGCTTGCAAACTCAATCTGTTCCCTGGAGACCTTGCTAGAAAGAAAGTCTGGAGTTGTTGCATTGGGGGAAGAAATAATGGTAATTGTATTTGCCTACTTTTTCCATCCTAGTAAAAGGATTCTCACTTGGGTATTAAGAACCCCTAGGATGATTCAGAGAAACTTTCAGGAATGTTGAGAAGGCTTAGGTTTCCTATGTTTGGATGCTAAAGAAGCCACACTGCTCACATGTTTCCCTAAGGTGTACCTGGTTCTCATCCAACAGGCAAGATTGTGACTTATTTTGTGTGGTTTGGTTCCAAATAACCTTCAGTCTCTACCCAGCCTCATCCCTGTCCCCACTCTTTCCTTTACCTTCCCATTATCCCACAAGCTCCAAGGGGGCTGGGGATCTTCCAGGTTCTCACAGCTGGGCCAGATTTTGAGTGGACACTCAAAAAAACTTGGTGAGTGGTAACCTCTCATCACTCTTAAATTGAGAGGAGCAGGCCAGGAGCCCCAAGTTAAAAGACAGACATGGACAGGCCTCTCTCTGCTGGATTGTTTCCTGGAGCTATGAGAATAGAGAGGCCATACTTCTTAGAGTACACAATGAAATATTTTCAGTCTCTCCTCTCTTGGCTCTTCCATTTCCATTTATTCCTCCTGTGGCATCAGCCCAGGAAATTTGTCTCCTTACCATTTTTCCAGACTGATATTATTAATCTCGAAGATGGATAATGGTTATTTACTAAAAGGGAAAGTTATATTTGCCGATTTTATTTGATGAGATTTCTGCTACAACCTCAACCTTCGCATTTTGTCCTAGTACTAGTTTTTATAAAGTGTGGTTCCTAACTTCATAGTATGGTTTCCTGGCTCTTGAATTAAATTCCTGTTCAAAAAATTAGGCAAAAAAGTATGAAAATTAGAATAGAATAAATAAATAAATAAATAAATAAATAAATAAATAAATAAATAAATAAATAAATAAATAAAATAGAATATTAAATTCTATAAATGAGCTGCGTAATAAAATCTAAGGCATGATTCAATTGTGTTTCTTTTGATTTAAGATCATTTAAGAAGGGAAAAGTGTGGGTACTCAATAGACCCTGGTAAACTCTCTGCTGCAATAATTAAGTAAAAATATTACACATATTCCACTCCTGATAACAAACAAATCCAATGAAAGTTTTAACAACTATAAAGAATCCTGAATTTTCAAAATTGAGCTTTGAAATATTTTGGCCTTGAAAATAAAACTGATGATACTGTTATAGGTGAATTTTCAAACTACATGCTACATGTGGTGGTGTTGACCCTATGACTGGGTTGTCACATGGGGTCTGTGGTCTGATGGATGCCTAATTTTAAAGTCCATGTTTTAATTTCTTCTCTTTTTCTCAGACTATGATCTCTCTGACCAGAAGTGGGTTTTTGTGCTCTTCACATCACAGAGAGGCCAAAATGGGTTACTGCATTAAGAAGAAACTGAGATATTGTTTTAATTCATAAAGTACTAACAAAGCTATTTGATGCAGAATTGTAAACGTTTAAAAGATTGTTTTCAATTCCAGTGTGGAGGACATTCAGCATCAGGCTGGTCATCTGAAAATACTTTATTATCGTAATAGTACTTACATAGTCTAAGCGCTTTACATATTTTAAATCATTAGTAATCCTCATAGCAACCCCATGAGGTAGATACTGTTACCCTTATTTAATAGATGAGGAGACTGAGGCACAAGGAGGCCAAGTGACTTGCCCAAAGCACACACAACTAAATGCAGACCCATGATTCAAACCCAGGCACTATGAGCACCCTTGCTTCTTACCACTGTGCTGTGGCACATCTTCACATCTTCTTAATGTAAACCTCTTATCATCTATGGGAGGCCGTGTTATAAAGAGATTGAGAGTAGGGGCTTTGGAATAGGACTTCCTGGGCATGGTACTTCCCTCTCTATGGGAAGTTTTCTCATTTTTACAATGGAATGATATTGGTCCTCATACATTAGAAGACTGAATGAAATAATACATCAAAAGCTCTGAGAAAAGGGCCTGACACATGGCAGTGACCAAGAAATGTTAGCTGTCATTATCATAAAAAAATATAGTAAAATCAAGTTTAGTATATGAATTATGGTAGCCAAATTTCCTGAGTAAGAGATGAAGGACGTACTGAGCAGGCACTTTTGAGAGTTTATCTCACAGTTAACTCAGTAAGTTTGCTCTTACCACCCCATTTCACTGAGTTTAAGGAAACTCAGGCTCCCAGAGAAGATATTATTCTCCTAAAATCAAATAAGCAGAGAGTCAAACCCAGGACACACTGGCTCCAAAGCCTCAGCTCCTTCTACCACCCCTGTCTTCTTCTAAACTCCAAGTTTGATCTGCCGGCCCCCATCCGTTGATCAAAAGCACAAATACAAACCAGAGGAGAAAAAGTAATATTAAGCTATGAAATTGTATCTTGACCATGGTAACAAATATAATGCAGCTGTTTTGGTATAGCGGCTAACAACTACGCTGATTTGTGCTAAGACCTGTTGGAGCCCATAAATAGTTACATTAATAATTACACCATGGTGAGAGACAACACGGGAAATCTTGGTTAATATAAGTTGTGGCAGCTGTGGCTCCTAAGGGTTATTGCTTCTTGAATCAGTGCTGAACCATTGCTCCAGAGGATACTAAGACTGTACTGTCAGTGGAAGGTGTGAAACTCAACAGCTGACCCAACCACTTGTTGCTCTTGACTATCTTATACAATTTCTCTTAAGACAGGAACTCTGTGTTTTAGTCAGAACCATGGGAATAGTTCTTATTGTTGACCTACCACTTCAACAGTGCTAAGTCATCAGTTTCGATGGATCCCTTTACTCCCTTCTGTCGAGGAGTTATTGGACTTGTGTTAAATGATTGAAGGGTATGCCTGTGTATTTCCTTTGTTTCCTTTCTGTCAGATACATTAGCCTTTCCCACTTTTTCCCCCACTTCTCTATATTTTTACTTTTTCTTTCACCTTTTCAACAATGGTTCCCTGAATTTGAGAGACAGAAGTGTAGTAGCACAGAATGTTGAAAATGTTGTGAATTTCAGACATCTGGCTCAAATCCTCCTTATGTCACTTAACAGATGAATAAATTTAGGTAAGACTTTTAACTTCTCAGAGTCTTACACTCCTCGTCTCCAAAAAGGGGATAATATTACCTGCCTTAAAAGACTGTCTTGAGCATTAAATGTGCATGTTTCTGGCATGTAGTTGGCATGTAGTAAGTATTGGGTGAATCTGTCCCAGTTTCCTATCCACCTTGTAAGGAAGGGCACATTCCGAAGAGACAAAGCAAGTTGTCCTTTTCAAGTTGAAGGATTGCAATCTCTTCTTAAGTCTATCCAGTTCTAGTCTTCGGTTTCCTTCATGTGCAAGAAGTTATCTTACAGCTTACCGAGCTCACAGGTATGCACATAATGCCATCTTTCAAACATGAGCCTCTCATGACTTTGGTCCCATAGCAGAGGCTCCGATCCTGTTATTCCTCTCTTTTCTGTTACCAGATGGCATGTTCTGCCTGAGAGTTGGGACCCTCAAATACACAGATTAACTAGGGGAATAAAAAATAGAGAATACCAAGACCCAGTCAAAGAGTTTGATTCACTTGGGAGCTTGTTTAACCAGCTCCGAGGTAATTCTGATGCAGGCAGTTCCAGGGCCACATTTTGGAAACACTGGCCTGTAGGAAGGACATATATCTCTCTCTAGGAAGAAGTTGATTGTGGCCTCTCAACAAAGCTCTACAAGAAAAGGAGAACCAGTGTGTGAGAGTCTTTAAGTCTCCTCTGCCACTTTTGCCCCAGGGCAGTTTGAAACAATGGCTGTCCTCAGAGCTGGGCCCCCAGGGATCTGAAGTAGCTAATCAAAAGCAGTGACTAGATGTCAGACTGCACACCCCCGGATCTTGGGGACTAGGCCTTTATGTCCTGGCATCAGCAAGCTGCACCAGGACCAGTGTTGAACATCTCACTGCCGCCTGCCATGAGGCTAGGGGATGGGCAACAGCAGCCACTGCTCACAGAGATTTACCATCCTCTTCCTACTGCTCTTCCCTGGATGCTGCAGTGTTCTGCTAGACTCTGGAGTTTTAAAATAGTTGATTCAGACAGTTCCTGCCTGTTTAATAGTTGTTCTGGTGGAGGGACTCATTCCTAGAGCTTCTATCTCCCCACAAGCCCCTCAACCTTTTCTTTTTAAGCCCTTGCTCATTTTCATGTACAGTTCTAAGGAGTGAATACATCTGTAGAAATTCTCATCTTATGGGTATCCTTTTGAAAAGATTTAATTATAGGAAAAAGAGCTTAGCTTATCCCCTAGTGTCAGCTCTAATATCTGGGTCCTTCCTTTCCACATTGTTGCATTTTATTTGATGGGCAGAGACCTCTTCTTTGTCTAATATTTCTTGCACCTTTGTTTATGCTTCCAACAGAGCAATCCTCCAAGGACAGCGGTACTAGGAGAGTTGTAAGAGAATAAGGAGCCCAGGTCTATGCCCTGGACCTGGGAGAACCTGAATGTATACCTAATCAGTTAAGCCTGAGGAAAATGTGGAATATAATGAAAAGGGAAAAAGAATAAGAATGTGCAGATCCAAGTATGCTCTGTGGTGACATTGGGCAGTCTCCAAGCTTCTTGTCTCATTTTCCTGTTCTTCTATAAAAGGATTCTGTCAGTCATAGGTCATGAAACTTTGGATCGCATGTCCCATTAATAAAATAATTTTTGAATACACACCTGAAATATAAATATGTATATTTGCACAGTGTTCTAATATACTTTGTATATTATAAAGCATATGTAAAATATAAATTTTAAATCAATGATAAATCTGAATTAAATAATATTTTAAGTATTTTAATTTTAATGTTTAATGGAACAAAATACTTTGTGCAGTGTGTTTGGAAAAGTTACTTCTTTTGGGGGGAAGAACCTTCATTTAACAGTTTATGAAGCAGCAATTTGAAGTTTGTGTCTTTATTTTCATTTATTTCAATATTTGGTTTTAATAGCTGTCAAGGGCACAGTGTACACCAAATTAGAGTTTCATATTTAATAATGTAAATTTAAATCCATATTTCAAATAGTGTTTGGGATATTTTCCCATTTGGACACCAACTTCTTATCAGATTTGGTTAGATCTTAATCTAACTGTAAGAAAAGTGTCAGCTCAGCCTTTTCCTTATTTATGGTTGACTTGGGTTTGCAATTTTAGTGTTAAAATCATCATGAGATTTCTTTACAAGAATCTTTTTAAGCCACTTGTTTGTTTCATGATGATTAAACCAACATAGTATCTGTATAATCTGCTTATCCATTAAATCAGTCATGTAGAACTTGTAAAAATTGCTCTAACATGTTAAATGAATGAACAAGTAAAGGTACCACTGACAACTCTCTGACATACAAGCTGAGTAAAGCCTCCGTGAGATTCAATGCAACTAATTAATATTGAATAATATTGAATGTTGTTTATATGTTGAGATAAACAACATATATAAATAAATGTTTTAGTATGTTCTCTTCATACTCCACTGGCTCATCTTGCATGGTCTATTTTAAAGACATTAAGCTAAATAATTTTAAGTCCTAGCAGTGATTATGTGTCCTCTAATTTCTCTTAATTTCAAATATCTCTGCCTGATTTTGTTCATGTTCTTCTGTCCTTGTGGATCTTGATGTCATACCCTGCACCATTGTCTCCCATACCTATGTTTTCACAGCCCCCATCCTCCAACTTCAATTCTACCTCTGATGGCCAGGACAAAGATTCTGGAAAAGCATAACAATATTGCCCTACCTGCCCATGAGTCAGAGATTCTATGATTCAATTTTGTAGCAATTTACCACAAACAATTTTCAGCACCTAACTGTGTGTAGAAAGGAACCTCTGTAATTTAACACAACCTCTTCAAGTATGTATTGAGAGCATAAAAGAGCTTTAACAGGCATGGAAACTTTCACTTTATTCAGGCAAAGTTAGACCCAAGCTGTGTGCAGTTTCATTTTGTTTTCAATTTTCTAGTTGACTCTACACCTAGATACCTATTTGCTGCCATCTAGTGTAATAAAATCAAAGTATGCATGGAACTCTGAAACCCATCACATGGTTGAATATTCGTTCTTAAAATGATTCTTTTGAGTTTCTTAATAAGCTTTCAAAATACCTTAGTTAGGGACCTGTCTTTCTTATCATGTGATCATGTGATCCTTAATATTGTCATAGTCTAGGTCTCAATATCCAACTTGTTTCACTCAATAAATTTAACACTTGGAAATTGGCTAGGGCCTGAGAGGTCAGTAGATACGAAGTAAATATATAATAACATGAGGTTGTCCCATTTGAGTGACCATGCTTTCCACTTTCTAGAGTCAGTAAAACACACAGCTTAACCTCTTAAATATGACTTTGGGCACTTCATTTCTCTTCTTTGGGCATCATATTCTTCATCTGTAAAATGAAATGGTGGGCCTAGGTAACTGTTAAGGTCTCTTCTAACTTTAAAGGTTTATGACTACATGTCAAATATTTTCTCTTTGAAACTGCTAAAGTCATGCTCCCAGAATCCTCTTTTATGTCTAAAATGAATGTGGCTTTTCTAGCTCTTCTATGTGTATCACCCATCTACCTTTTGCTTATTTGTTAGAAGTGAGCAGAAATCCTGGCGTGGAAGAGGGAGAGACAAATATTGACTATGTTTTTATCCCCTTTATTCTTGAAAGTTGTGCAATAGAATATTGTCTGCCAATATTAACTCTCCAGTATGCATCTAACCTCTTTTCTCCACTCACCAAGACAAATTTAGAAGTATAACTGCTATGAATGATCAGCTCCCTAAACTGCACCCCCACTTTTTGTCTCTCCAATTCCTACCAAAACTTCTCCATGAAGCTTTCTAGGTCTATTGTAACTCAAATTTGTTTTCTCTTTTGTTATATAGTTCTATAAAGCTACTCAAGTATATCCTAAAATATTTTCTTTTCAGATTTTCATATATGTAAGTCTTATCTCCCCACCAGATGGAAACTTCTTGGAGGCAGGGACTGTGTTCAGTTTCTCATTTTCATGAGGGATTCTGACACTGTTGTTCAGGGAATACATATGTGTTGAGAATAAAGTTGTCTGTCCAATTGGCTTCATATAAATGAGGGTAAACAATGAAGTACAGGGGTTTCTCAAATCAGGTACAGGACAGTTAATCTCTAAACTCTGTTCTCCACAAGTTATCATACAGCTCATAGAAGCCAACAGAATGCCATAAAAGCAATCTTTCCATAAAGAGAAAACGCAAATAAAATTGAAAGAGGCATTGCAGCACATGGAGAAAGAAGCTTTGAAATGAGAAAAACTTGGATTCAAATCCCAGATACTTAATAGCTTTGTGTTTTGGCTAAAAGTTAGCTAACCCTTCTGACGCTTAGTGTCTTTTTCTGTAAAATGAGAAATATAAAACAACATCTCTTACGAAGAGTTCTGAAGAATAAAAGAGAAAGAACCTGGCAAGCACTTAGCACAGAGTAGGAGCTCAATCAGTGGTAGCTGAAAAGAGCTTTGATGCATTATTCAAGTAAAATGCTTTTGTCTATGTACAATATAATTATGCAATTTAAGTATAATTATGCAATTTAAATGTAATCAGAGCATCTATAGTTGAAGTATTATAAAGTGAGTGATACATTTCCATTGATCAGTGGTTCTCAATCAGGGTCTATTTTGTCACTTGGGACATTTGATAATGTCTGGAGACATTTTGGTTGTCACACTGGGGGGCGGGGTTGGAGTGCTATTGGCATTTAGTGGGCGTCATCAAAGGATGATGCTAAACTTCTTACAATGCACAGGACAGCCCCCCATAGCAAAGAATTATCCAACCCAAAATGTCAGTAGTTCCAAAAAACACTTCCATAGAACCTAGGGAGTTTATCACATTGTTTCAGGTCCAAATTTGTCTTATGTTTAAGACTGACTGGACCCATGGATAAAAAGGAAGATTAGTAGAGTTAATCCTAAATATCTTTCTAAGTGCACTACTCTGGTACTTCAGATTCTCATTGTCAGGCATACTTTTGAACTAAGGCATTGCAATGCATAAAGCCCAGTTACATTTCAGAGATGTCCTAGGAGGTCAGTAGATGAAGGCATCAGGATCTACTAATCCATTAGAGTTGGTGAGTTTATTGTCCATGATAATCTTTGTTAAAAAACCTGGGAGCAGATGTGGCTCAAGCATTTTAGCACCTGCTTCCCATTTGAGAGGTCCCAGGTTTGGTTTCCAGTGCCTCCTAAAAACAAACAACAAGCAAACAAATGAAAAAACCAACTCAGGGTTGTCAATGTGGCTCAGTAATTGAGTGCTGGCTTCCCGCATACGAAGTCCCAGGTTTAATCCCCAGCCCCGGTACCTCAAAAAAAAAAAAAAAGACCATATGCCAGGTACTTTACATAAATAATGTGATTTAATCTGCAACTGTATAAGACAATTATTTGGTTTCATTTTACAGGTGAGAAAACTAGGGCTTGGAGAACTTATATAGCATTGCTAGCAAGTTGCACAGCTAGCATTCAAACAGAAATCCAGCTGGTTGCCAAGCCTGTACTATTTTTACTACTCCATACTTCCTTTGCCTAGCAAGGCTTTAGGGGTCCAAAGGGGAATGGGTGTGTTTTAAAGAGGATAAGGGAGAGAGAAAGTTTTAGAATTTAAGGGGCACTGCTTTGGAAGGTTCGGTTGGTTCTCCTACTGAGGGGTCCTTGAGTGTCTACAAACCAAAAGAAAACTCTGAGCTCTCTCAGAAGAGCAGACCAGGGGGCATGGATTTATCAAAATGAGGGTTAGCACTACACTGAGATTTTTGCCAATTTAGCAACTGTCATTCCTCCATGTTTAAGCCGTATGCAATAAATTTTCTAAATTCTTCCTTTTAAATTTAAGATGTTTTTCCTTTGAAATCAGTTCTACTATATAAACCAGCACTGTCAAATAGAAATATAATATGAGCTATATACATAATTTAAAATAGTCTAGTGACCACATTAAAAAAATGAAAAGGAACAGGTAAAGTTAATTTTAATAATTTATCTTATTTAACCCAACATATCAAAAATATTATCATTTCAACATATAATATAACCAATCTAATAAAAACATTAAGAAGATATTTTACGTTCTTTTCTTCATCCTAAGTCTTCAAGATCCGGGTGTGTTTTGTATATTCACATCTCAATTTGAACACTAAATTTTTAACAAAGAGCAATGTAGTCCTACCAATACAGTAAAGTTATATTTAAGGAAAAATATTTTATACTGCTTCCATTTTTAAATTTAAAGTTAAATTAATTAAAATTGAATAAAATAGAAAATACAGCTCACACTATCACACTAGTCACATTCGAAATGTTCAGTAGCCACACGAGGTGGTGGCTACCGTATTGGACAGCACAGATCTAAAATCTTGCTACTCAGAACGTGGTCCCAAGAAGCCGTATCATCATCTAGGAACCTGTCAAAAGTGCAAATTCTGAGGCCCACCTACAGAAGCTGCTCTCTACCAAAATCCCCAGATGATTTACTATACATATTAAAATTTAAGAACTACCTCTCTCAACAGCAAAGAGCGCCAGAAGATGCGAATGAAGAAGGAACTGTGAGGGCTTAGGCAAATCACTGCAGCGCCATGGGTTAGTATTACTGACGAGTTCTGTTGAGTAAGTTTCCCACAAAAGCTAGCATAGCTATTCTACTGTTTGAACTGACACCGGGCCATCCCAGAGCCTGGAGTTGGCTCTGCTCCCAGGATCTACATCAAACAATCTAACACTAACTTCCATGACTCCCATGATTAAGGCAGCTGCACTCCCATTGCCATATATATTTGAAACTGCAACTTTGGAACCCCTGAAAAGCAGCTGTGAGCATATGTTTCTGTCCTACACAATGGAATTTAAGGCTGGACCTTCCTGTTAGTCCCCAGAAAGATTACCCACAAGCGGGCCTGGTGCTGTCAGCCACACTGCCATTCTCTGAGAGCTAACACAGACATCCTAAACATCTCATTCGATTAGGGGACAGTCCAGTTCAGCAGGGGATTCAGTAATTCTGCTTTGCCCTGATAACCCTTATTTGGTTTGTTTTTCATAGGGTTTGGCATTTGAAAGGCCTTTCGATGTATTTTCTTAAAGAATTCATTGTACTAATCTAACATAGAAACTCATTGTTCTAAATCAGTGGTCCCCAACCCTGGTTGCACATTAGAATCACCTGGGCACTTAAAAAAATGCCGATGCCCAAACATCATCCTTGTCTAATTAACTTAGAACTCTGGAAGGGCTTTTGTTGATCCCCAGGTGATTCTGGTACAGCCAGAGTTGAAAGCCACTGGTCCAGTTAGAAAGAGCCCTCAGCTGGCAGTCAGGAGCCCTAAGTCAAGGCTTCTCAGTCTTTAATGTGCATACATATAGCCTGGGGAACTTGTTAGAATGCGAGTTCTGATACAGTCGGTATAGGGCCAACTAAACCTTACTTTGTCTACCTATGAGTCCTGGGTAGTTCTGGTTGATGGGTAATATCAGCTCAGCTTGTTTCCATTCCTGATCCATTGACCATGACAACTCTTTTACTTTCCAAATCCTTCCTCCTTGATGCTCAGAACTATTCCCAAGCCCCATCTAATACCATCATTCTAGCTCTAGTCCTCTAGGGTGACCAGTCAACCTTTTTTGTTTCCCTGGGGCTAAGGGGGTCCCAGACATGGGACTTACAGTGCTAAATATCAGGAAGTGACAGGCAAATGAGATGAGTTGGTCACGCTATCCTATGCCTCTTTGAAATCTTTTTCTATGTCTCCCACCCTCAGCTCCTAGTAATTACTACTTTCTCTGGTTTCCTAAGCAGTTATCTTTATTTTAACTGCCTTCAATGATCTACTTCCTCCTATCTATTTCCTCTAGTAGATTACAACTCTCAAAGGTACATACCATGTATCATAATATTTTATAATTACCACTGCACCTCAAAGAGTGCCTAACATGTAAGAGATGTTGCAAAAATGCTCATGATTAATTGATTGAAACATGAAACATCTGATGTGAAATTCTCCACAAAATATCCAAAGGACTTAAAAATGCAAGATGTTTTTCTTTGTTGAGCAGAAACAGAAAGTTTAAACAGCATGGATGTAGGCAAGATTGAAAGTTTAGATTTTGACATTAGCTTATTTCACTCTGGGTTCATATTTAAATTGGGAGGAACTATTTGCTTAATTTAATAGGTTTAATCATTTGCCTGGAACAAGGCATTGTTGACATTTTGGGACAGATAAATCTTTGTTGGGGAGGGGAGGGTCTACCTGTTCATTGTATGATGTTTCACAGAATCCCTGGCCCCTACACACTTAGATATCAGTATCACTCCTCCCCCATCCATGACAATCAAAAAGGACAGAATCACTCCTGGCTGAAAACCCTTGGCTTAGAAGAATGAAGTGTGACACAGCTGCCTTATTGTGGCAACATATATGGTACCTAAAACCAACCAACCAACCCATATACACACATGCACACACAGGAGAATGACAAGCTATATACCTGAAAAATAGCTATATTTATAGATATTAATAGATAAAGAAGTGTTCTCTACTCCTGCGTTTTGGTGGGCATAACCGTGTACTCCATATTTATCTTTGTATTTATCATATTGGTCATTATTTTTATAAAAAAAAGAGCTGTAATACATGAAGCATTTTTAAAATCTGAATATAAACTTAGGAATCCAAAATTTGGTGGCAGTAATTCCCCCAGGCAAGAGAATGTACACAAAGCAAAAGTTATTAGAAAAAAGAATGACAGAACGGATTCTCCTTCTCTGGGAACTGGCCCAGCCTCCTTGTATAAAATGGTCTATTGAGTGTGCTATGATTTTTGGACTTAATATACATTAGCAAGTAACTGTGTTAAGCCAAAGCCTGGCATGAAAACAGGTGTTCAATGATTGTTTATTGAATAAGTGAACAAGTGAATGAATGAATGAGTGAATGTTGAATGTGGCTGTAAATCCTAAAGTTTAAAAGCTTTGGTGTGCCCTGCTTTATTGCATTCAAAACTTAGAAATAAAATTGCTTAAAAGAGTATATCAACATCAATCAGAAATAAATGGTCTCAGGGTAGCGGATGTGGCTGAAGCGATTGGGCTCCATATGGGAGGTCCCAGGTTTGTTTCCAGGGCCTCCTGGTGAAAGTGAGCTATCCCACATGACGAGATGGCCTGCACAGAGAGCTGACGCAACAAAAAGAGACAAAGAGGAGAGATAATGAGAGACACAACAAAAACCAGGATGCTGAGGTGACTCAAGCAATTGAGTGCCTCTCGCCCTCATCAGAGGTCCCAGGATCAGTTCCCAGTGCCTCCTAAAGAGAAAACGAGAAGACAAGACAAGCAGACACAGAGAGCACACAGCCAGTGGACACAGAGAGCAAGACAGCGAGTGCAAAAACAGGGAGAGGAAATAAATAAATAAAATAAATCTTTAAAAAATAATAATGGTCTCAACAAAATTATAAGATAGGGAAAATAAAGTCTCATTTGTCAGTTGGTTTCATCTGGCAAGAGAAGACTCCCCTTAGAGTTCATTAAGTTCATATTTTCAGTGATAGAGAATTGCCATTGGCAAAGCATTGCTGTACTTTAGACTTGGATTGGAATGTCCCCGAATTTATTTTTTCCTCCCATTCCTGGCTAAGAACTTGACATGTGAGAACCAGACAAGAAATTCTAGTAGTAGAAGCAAGCAGTATGCTTTCTTGGCTCAAAAGGGAAGGGATGATGTAAGTCAGTGATTCTCAAAAACTGCTACATATTAGAATCATTGAGAAGCTTTTAAAAATCTGATGCCCAGACAGCACCCCTAACCAATTAAAATAGAATCTTGAAGGATGGAACCCAGGCATCATTATTTTTAAGGATTTCCCAGGTGATTCCAATGTGCAACATTTTATTTCTGCATATAGACCCTCTGCTAGCTACTAATTTTCAGGAATTTGAATGGTCTCATTAAAAAAGACCTGACAACTCCTTCATAAGTGCTTTAGCTAAGTTTCATTTAGGACATTTTCATATGGCTAAGGGGATCCATTAGTATCCTTTGTATAGTGAGCTAAAAATCCCTGTGTTTTGTGACAGTGACTGCCCTAATTTTAGGAGCAATGATTAGAAAACTGGAAGAAATTGAGAGGAGGCCATTATTAAAATTTTAATAATCCAAATCCTCTCCAGGGAAATATATTTTACTCTGTGACCAAACAAAGTTTAGATATTTTTTAAGAAGTATATAAATACTAAATAATCCTTTTGAAAATAATTTTGACTGTTCATTTTTAGAACTAATATTCATTTTAACTAATTTTATTCTATCAGAATATAGTCACATGGTTGCTGGTTTTAGGATATTCAAATTCTACAGTTTGGTTTTCTTTTTCCACTTTTTTAAAGCTTGGAAAAAATGACTAATAGTGACCAAGAAGAAAATAAAAATTAAATTCTATTTAGTGCAAATTTTAGTGTTAAATATAATTTCTTGCTCTATATATTTAAATATAACTTCTTGCTCAGCGGGTTTTTAATTGAAATAAAATTCACACAAAATAAAATTAATCATTTTAACTATTTTAAAGTTAATCACTACAGTTCAGTTATTTTTAGTATATTCACAACATTGTACAACTATCACCACTATCTAATCCCAGTACACTTTCATCACCCCAAAAAAGAAACCCTGTACCCATTAGCAGTCACTCCCAATTATTCCTCCCCCATCCCTGGCAACCACTAATCTACTTTCTGTCTCTGTGGATTTGCCTATTCGGGGCATTTTCAGGAAATCATATAGAATCATACAGTAAGTGGCCTTTTGTATCTGGCTTCTTTAATTTAGTGCAGTGTTTTCAAGGTTCATCCACATTGTAGCATGTATCAGTACTTCATTCCTTTTTATGGTCAAATAATATTCCATTATATGGCTATACTACATTTTGTTTATCAACTCATCATTTAATAGACACTTGAGTTTCCACTCTTTTACTATAATGAATAATGCCACTAGGAACATTGTTTTACAAGTTTTTGCATGAGCATAAGTTGTCAGTTCACTTGGATATATACCTAGGAGTAGAATTGTCATATGGTAATTCTGTTTAACTGTTTCAAGAACTGCAAAACTCTTTTCCACAGTGGCTGCACCAGTTTACACTCCCACCAGCAGTGTATGAGGATTTCTATTATAACTCATCCTTTGCTTGATATTTTAATTATTTAATTATATTTTCTAGGTTACCCTTTACCATAACTAAACAGGAAAACAAATTTTACTGAATTTAGTGCTGTTTATTTTGTTGTCTTCAACATCTCAAAATCATGACCTACAAAGTACATTAAAAAAAAAATAAAAAGGAACCACTGCAATTCTGTTTCCTAAGTCAGTGGTACAGAGCTGTAAGTGTGTGTCTTTTAGATAGAGCTCCTTTTGCCATCTACCAGCAGGCTGCACTGTTGAAACCTTGGGCTACTGACACTGCCCTGGCAAATCCCCCTCTCTGACCAGAGAAAAGTAAACCACAGAAAATAGCACCGCACCTTTCCACCCGAGAAGCCCTATTAGAGCAGACACAACATTTTTAAGATAATTCATGGGTAAAGAGTCTAAAATCGAGGGAGAAGAGAAAGAATTTTAGATCAGGCAGACAAATATGATCACTCCGCCCAAGATGATGACATGCAATAATATATGTGGAATCACTAAGTAAACCAAATGCACCAGATAAATGTTATGGAAGAAAAAGGAAAGAGGGGGAAGAAGTTGACTGATTATTGATTATGTTGCCCAAATGTGTTGAAAAGTAGAATAAATTATTTCAAAGACAACAATTTCAGAATTAAGAGGAGCAAGTAAAATGCATTTCTTTTAAATAAAAAGGTGTTCTATGGAAACAAAATAAAACTGCAAAAACCAAGGTTTGGTGGAAAGATAAATGCTAAAGTGCTAGGAGTAGTACGTGGGCAACTCTGTTTCCTGACAGTGCTACACAAATGAGCTATAACTATATAGGTTGTGTGCAGTTAACCCTACCTGACAGACAGCATTTATGTAAATGCATTTCCAAGAGACTACAAAGTTCAGTTGACTTGCCTTTCATCTTAAAGTAACTGGAAATGCAGACGGTGCCTTTATTAACTGAAAGTGCACACTATGCCTTTGTATCAATTCTACATTTTTTAATGCACCAGGAATCCACTTTTAAATGCTTATTAGAATTCAATTTAAAATGATGAAAGAAAAAAAAAAGAAATGAACCATCGAGGAAGAACTGGTGAACTCTTGTTCTCAACTCTAAGCCAGTAAATGCCTAAGCCAATTTCATAGTTGTGCCTTCCGCAATCCCACAGGGAACCATGAAGAAAATCAAATATGAAGGTAAATTCCTTATATTCAATGTTGTCTAACACAAAATATTTCATCAATTTTATTTTGTCAATTTCTATCACAATTTAAAAGCCTTTCTTGCCAATAGCCTACACTATTTTTAGGAACTGAGCATTTGCAGTGTCATAATCATTTGGCAATTCTGTAGGTGAAAAAAAGCAAGCCTGTCAGTCTTTAAAATGCACCCTTTGACAATATATGATGTGTAAGGCCGTTCACTTTTGACAATAGTAACCAGCCAGGACATTCACAGATTTATTTTGACAAACCAACATCCTTCAAGCACATGACCTTTATTGAAAGGGTATTTAATATGCTCTTATGTGGAACAATTACTGGATTCCTGTAGCTCTTCAGATAGAACACTTTGGAAATAAGGGTACTTTGGAAAAAGATGCTTAACCCCAAAGCAGAACTTCTAGAGACAGGACTCCAGCAAGTGAGGTGAAGGGCTAGTTCCTCTCAACCTAAGTATTTACTGGGGGCTAATCGGGGGCAAGTCTATACAAAATTCATTACCCCTCAACACAGAATCTAGACCCCAGGAAGTCCACAGCAAATATTTAGGCTGAATTTCCTTAAAATAAAAAGTAAAATTCAGTAATACAACTCAGCCACCCCAGAACATTCCATTCAGGGTGGCTTTGGCTCAGTTGAATAGAGTATTTGTGAAATAACCAGAACTCTCCAAATTCCAGTGCAGCACTCTGCCCATTTAACATGCCTTCTCTCAGAAGAGCATTCCCAAGAAGCCAGTAAAGCATCTGCCGGGATTCCAGAGTACCCAGGTCATCAGGGAAAACCATCAAGTAGCATTGTAAAAGTTCCAGAGGTCCCTTTAGGGCCAGCCCCTCCGGTGTCTGCATGAATTGTTGGTAATTCATCTCCACTTATGAGCTTCTTCCTAGATTTGCAGCATTCTCTTTTCATTGTTTCTCAAGAAAACACAGAAAAAGCCTTTGTCTGGAATTTGTTGCTTTTTAAATTTTTAATAGTAACTTTAATACTAGTGTGCAATAATACAGTAACCTCCCGCAGTTATCTAGAACTCAGCCTTCGATAACCACAAAAGAACGACCTCTGAATAACGACGGGAATGGCCATCACAACAGCACCACAAACATTTCAGCCCTTCCTACTAGCGCCAATGGACTTACAAGTACATGTAAAAGGAAGGGGCAATTTTAGATTGAGTAATCTTCTTTGCTCTTCCTAGGCAACAGTGCCTAACAAATCATAAGTTGGAGATCACAGAGAACTGGGAAGATGGAAATAATAATAACAAAAACAGCAAACACTTATATAATGCTCCCTTGGTACCAGACACTGTTCTAAAAGCTTTGCTTATATCAGCTCATTGAATCTTCACAGTAACCCTGTGCGTTACTATTATCACCAGTTTACAGATGAGGAAACCCAAGTAGGCAGAGAGGCTAAGTGACTTGCCCGTGATTATATGGATTGTAAATGACAGGTGGGATTAGAACCCAGGAGTCAGCCCCAGAAGCGTGTTCTCAGCCTCTGCTCGTTATTATCAGAAGTTCTCTCCCTGTAACTTCCATCAGTAGTCAAGGCAACTCTTGAGATCAAGAATTGTCACTGTTTTTAATAAATGATGTCATTTTAAGGCAGGTATTATATGTGGGTTTAACAAAGCAGCAGGAAAAGCATGGCTATGCCCAGCCAGGCAGGAAGGGTACTTAGTGCAGGGCTGGCCTCTCCCAGTAGCACAGTTACACCCGAATTCAGTGCAATAATCCAGAATCCCCATGCAAAATCATAAGAAAGGTCAAATAACATTTGACAGACTTGGGTAATAATTCAGAAAATCTTAAAACATTTTGGGGAAAAGAATTTCAAGCGTAAGTTCCAGTTACCTGGAAAATGCAGCTCTGTTAACCATTTCGTATTCCATGCCAGATAAATTCAGTATTCTTGCCTTACTTTGAGGGAATTACATGGCAACATTCATATTAATGTTTGTCGTTCATAGAGGTAGATTGACTTACTGTGCAGTGTTTTTCAAATTGAAGGTAATGACACAGTAAATCAATTTACTGGGTTGTGAACAACATCACACATAAATTGAAATAGACTAGATCAGAGTGCATTTACAAATGGTATGAGTTAGTATAGTTTTGAGATATTTTCATCTAAGTTATATACATATAAACGCATATATACCAACACACACATGTGTAAATATATGCATGCTGTGTCATGATATAAATATTTTTCCCTGAGAGTCACAGTCAAAAACTTCAAAAGCATCAAGTGTAGTGTTTAAGACTACACGAGTGTAGTGTTTAAAATTCTGGGGCTTCCAGTTCATTGGATTCACCCAGGACAACTAACAAGGAGATGATGATTGACAATAACCATCTCAAGGAACAGAGAACATCTGCAACTTCAAGCAAGATAGTCCCTTCCATCTACCCCATGGGATCTAAGCCCCCTCTCAGTTCAGGATGGAGTGGGCATCACCATCCCAGAATCCTCAGGATTGGTGGATGAATGATGAATTAGACTAGACTTACTAGTATTCTACTACAGACTTATTGTGATCCTAGCAAGGGAAGAACTATTATCATTGGTGTAGAGGCAGTGGCTATTGGAGATTCTGAGGGGAGGAAGAGAGAAAAATAGGGACTTGGGAATTGTCCTGAATGACAGTGCAATGACAGGTACAGGCCATTGTATATCTTGTAATAACTTACAAAAATGTGCAGGGGAGAGTGTAAACTACAATGTAAACTATAATCCATGCTTAGTGGCAATGCTTCAAAATGTGTTTATCAATTGTGACAAATGTACCACACTAATGAAGGATGTTCTGGATGTGGGAAAAGGTGGGGGGACTAGAGAGCAGGACACATGGAAATCCCTTATATTTTTTTATGTAACATTTATGTTTCTAAGTTTCTTTTTTAAAAAAATAAAAAGTATATTAAAAAAAAAATTCTGGAGCTAGACTGCCTGGGTTTGGAATCAGGGCTCTGTAATTTACTAATCAAGTGGCCTTTGGCAAGTTACTCCACTTCTCTGTGCCTCAGTTTCCTCATCTATTACAATGGTGTGAGAATGACAGTACCCACCTCATTCTGTAGTTGTGAGACTTAAAGGAGTTAATACCTACAATGTAAAGGACAGCCCCTAGCACATGGCAAACCCCGTAAGTGTTAGTTGCTATTATATAGTCATTCCACCTTCCACTCATGTTCCTGCCTGAGAAAGGGACTTGGAAAAACAAACATTTTGAATGTGTAATTTCTTTCCATCATGGCAGAATTTACATCTTCAGTTTTCTTCCCCTGATCATGCTATTCTGGCCTTTGCAGTTGTAATTAACTAATGAAACATTCTCTTCTCTCATCAAAACTTTCAAAGTCATGAATGTTCTATTTTGCAATATTGCCTTATCCATATATAAAGCCTAAATACAAAAATATTCCTAAATCACAGATATATTTAGTCACCCAAATATTTTACCCAAAGCCTGTGCAGATGTGGGCTAAAAAGTAGACTAGCTCTGCTAGAATTGCCATCACTTGTTTTTTATTTGTGGAAGGAACATTACAGTTTCACCATACTTGGCCTGAACCAGTATGATTATGCAATCCTTAGAACATATGAATGCTATTTCACTTGACAATAAGTATTTCTCACTTTGGCTTATGTTCAGCAGTAACCATTCTTTATCCAGTGCAGGGCAACTGAGCATGCTGTGACTGCTGCTCTTCTTGATTGTCTGCATATCAGATTTCTTAGCAGAATCAGATCCACAATAATGGACCAAAACTCATGTGGCCCAATATGCCTCATGTTTTTCTTTCATTACAGTATTTCCTCTTTCATTGTTCATCCACATTTAACCATATATGCTGGTTTTATCTTATAATTTCTTTCATCATTTATGATTAAAATCATGTTTGAATTTATCTATCCTATGAAATTATTTTCCTTAGTATGTCTGTGTAAAAGTTTTGATTCAGTGGGGTTTTTTCTTGATCATATTAAGGACTGTTGGTTTTTTCTTCCTTTCCTCACTGTTTGTCTTCTACTGTCCCAACTCAAAAGGAAATTTTCAACTGGTTGTGGTTAGTTACACCTTGGTCAGAGAGCAAGACTTTCTCTTCAAGCCCCCAGCTCCACACAAGGTATCTAAGTCACCACCTCTATTCAGGGGTAATAACCTGTTCAGGACTCTTGGCAGCAGGTGGTTCACAGGACATGGTTCAGTAGAGATTCTACATTTAAGGACACCTGACTGCTGAGTGCCTTCTACAACTCAACTGGGAGCTCTCTAAAGAACATTGTTCTTTCCCTTCAAAGAATCCTGTCTTAGTTTGCTGAAGGCTGTCAATGTAAAATACCAGAAATGGGTTGGCTTTTATAGTGGCCATTTATTAGGTTAAAATCTTACAGTTCTGAGGCTGTGACAAAGTCCAAATCAAGGCATCATCAGAGATGCCATTTCATCAGAGGTGATCTGGTGATCTGGACTCCTACCATGTGGCAAGGCAAACTGGTGGGCAGTCTCTGCCTTCTCCTCCAGGCTCACTTTCTCCCCAAGCTCAGCTTTGATCAGTCAGGCATATGGCTCCTCTCTCCTTTCCTCCGTGCCTGTCTCTTCCAGCTTCGAGCTACCCGAGCCTCTTGAGTGTCTTTTTCCATGCCTCTGTGCTCCACTGATTCCAGCCTCTGGGAATTCTCCTTCTGTCACTTGAGCCTTTTTTCCTGTGTCTGTGACCCTTTTACAGACTCCGGTAAGAGGATTAAGACCCACCCTGAATGAAGTAGGTCATATCTCAAGTTAAGATCCTACTTGCCAAAATATGCTACTTACAACAGGCCCACACCCACAGGAATGAATTAACTTCAAGAACATACTTTTCTGGAGTCCATACAGATTCAAAACAGCACAGCTCCTTTCTCTCCATTTCAATTCCTCCTCTTCTACCTTCTCCCATCACCCCAGACTCCAAGCTGACATTGGAAATTTGCATGGATTTGGTTTGGTCTTTGTTTCTCCTTTGTTGTGAGTTGAGGAGTCAAAAACATCTGTTTTAAAAAAAAAAAAAAAAACTGGATGTTGATGTCCTCCCTCTTTTTACTGTCCATGAAGATGTTCCTCCATGGGGAGAACCACTGGGCCATGAAGAAGGAAGCAGATTTTGGCCTGCTTAGACAATCTGATGGGTCAAATCAGCCATGGTTACTTCTGGTAAAATGATGTTCTGCAGCTAGAAATGCCTCCCAGCTCCCTCTGACACCATCCCTCAGACATTGTAGGTTTGCACTTGAGTTTAGTAAAACTCTCTTCAGACTTTCTAAACAATTTCAGCAGGAATATACATTTAGCTTATTCTCAGTTAATTCTCATTGCCAGTTTATAGTCCATCAGAAGTTGAGGCGGGATTATAATTTAGATTACAATGTTGTACCTATATTTTAAATATATCTTAGTGCTCCAAGTGTTTGTCATAAAGTATTATTGTACTCTTCTGAGTTTATACGTGATATTCATATTCTCCATTCACCCTCCCAAACTCGGTTTACAGAGTTTTCACCAAGTGCTCTCTCTTGCTGCCTAGTTCTGAGAGAACTGATCAGGGAATCTAATATTGTAGAAAGTCAAATTTTCAGTGCTTATATATAACCTTATTTCTGCATAGTCATGGTTCTCAACCTGGGCTACACATCACAACTGCCTGGGGAACTTTAAAACATCTCAATACTCAGGGTCCACCCCAGACAAATCTCTGGTAATAGGCCAAGACATTTTTTAAAGCTCCCCAGTTGATTTCAGTGTGCAGCCACAGTTGGAACTTGCTGCTCCTGCAGCTTGCCAGGTTACTGATTTCTTTTCTGGGAACCTCTTGAGAAGCAAGATAGAATTGTCTAACAAAAAGTTAATATTATTTTTGTACTAAAGCTAAGTGCTTAAGCTTGAAATCAGACAGATCAACGTCTTAATCCCACTTCTGCTACTAACAAGAACATAAACACGTGTAACTCACTTAACTTCTCTAAACTCCAATTTCACCCATTTCAAAATGGAAATAACACTTTTCTTGAATTGTTTTCAGTATTAAATGAAATGATGTATGTAAAGCATTCAACCTGGTGCCTTCCATATAGTGATAATAATTGAAATAAATATGTAGCTACAGGTCAAAATCTTCATTCTCAAATGAAGTCTCCAAAGAGGAAGTGGAAATGAATCACAAATCTGTTGTCAAGATTTTTGAGTGCCAAGTGCTGAATAACATTTCTTCAGAAAGTGGAACCACATAAATTGGGACATTTCTCTTAGTGAAAATAAATCTAGGGCCAAAGGTGGGCTCTCTTGTATATTGCAAAATTCTTTTCAAAGATGCTATAACTGGATGTTGGGTGACATTGTCTTTAGGTTTTTCACCCAGCTTTAGGCTAAAAGAGCAGGAAGTATTACTAGTTCAGAAATAACTATCTCTTGATGGCTCATCAGAGAGGAACTGAGGGTTTATGGGGGCCATTTGTTGTGATCGTGGTAAAATAAAAAGTTTCTAATAAGGATTTTCAGACTAAGAGATACTCATTTTAAGGTTATGCCAGTAGCTCTAAGACTTGGAAAACCTGAGGATGACACAAAGGACCTGGACTTTAGGAATGTTGGACATCTTCAACCACAGTAATAATAGTTGGAGCAGGAGATGACTGAGGAAACGCTAAGCAGCCAGCCATATTATAGTTCCCCTTGCCTCCAAAAGAGAAGTTACTCAGTTTCCCAAACTTACTTTGATACATTCCATTTGCTGAGAGAAGTGCTTATGTTATACTTGAACACTGCTTTCAAGGTCTGATATATTGGATTCATTTATTCTATATCTGTAGCATTCAAATATAATGTTCCCTACCCTTCCTCCATATTAACCCATTAACAAATAGCCACACTTTTGTATTTTAACATCAGCTCACAGTCCCGGAGGAGCAAGAATCCATGCACTGCTTAGTTGGGTACTCTGCTTTAGGCTCTCTCATGAGGCTACAATTAAGATGTTGGGCCACAATCTCATCTGAAGGATGGACTGGGGAAGAATCTGCGTCCATACTCACTTACGTGGTTGTTGGCAGGATTCAGTTCCTCAAGGGTGGTTAGACCACAGGCTTCAGCTTTAGGCCAGAGGCTGCCCTCAGTTCCTTGCTATAAGGGTGTTGTGAACATCACAGCTTGCTTCTTCAAAACCAGAAAGAGAGAAAGTATATTAGCAAGATGGAAGTTACTATCTTTTATAACCTAATCATGGAAGTGGCATCCTTCAACACTGTCCTATTCTATTGGTTAGAAGCAACCCCCTCAAGAGGGAAAATGCACAAGGCTGAGGCTATGACTATCAGGAGGCAGGAATCACTGAAGGCCATCTTAGAGGCTGCCTGCCACAGCACTTACCAGCACATACCCAGCCAGAAAGAAAGAAATAAGGAAGGGAGAGAAGGAGGGTGAAAGGAGAGAGAGAGAAAGGAGGAAGGATGAAGGGAGGGAGGGAGGAAGGATAGGCAAAGAAAGAAAAAAAAAAGAAAAAAATAAAGTTTTCCTGTACTACATCTCTATCAAGATTCCATGTGTGAACATACACATTAGCACCAAAACCATGAATTTCCTATTTCTTATTTAAAATAAGAAGATTGTATGGGGATTTCTATACATCTGGATTTAAAAGGAAACAGAAAAAAACATAAAAATATTAAGTTTAAGTAAAATGTGTTTCAAATTAGTGCTCTTTTTAGTTTGTTTTTTTTTTTTTTTTTCCTTTCTGTTTCAAGTTTGTGGGTTGAGTTCATTTTTATTGCCGTCATATGGCAGGCATATTACACAGGGAATATGGGAACCTGAATGGGATTTGCGTTTGGTTTTCTCTGGTTGTTTCAGCTCAACTACCAAAATTATGTTTTGGTTCTAAACTTTATTGTTAATGGTTTTATACACACACACACACATATATCACTTAATTGTAAAACTTAAGTTGTAAAGTACCTTGCATATCATCTATCCCAGCCTCTGTATTGAGGACACCAAATGGGGAAGGTCAAGGTTAAATAGCGGCAGAACCAGGACTAAAATGCAAATCTCTTGGTTTCTATTCCAGGCCATTTCCTCTTCTTACTGTCTGTGCACAGTTAGAGTGTGAAATATTCTTTTTAAATATGCAGCCATTAAAACAAGTGTCGTTTATATATATTTTAACAATCACTTATTTTTTGGAAGGACCTTAAATTAGTATTTTCAGTGTTTTCAGCTAATGAGAAAAGGAACTTTTCCAAGTGCTTTACTGTATCATAGGTGCTGACCTAGCAGAAAGAATACCTGCTTTCCCCATGGTAGTCATTTGTAACAGTTCAGTCTCCTGTACTGGATTGCTGTCAGTAATAGCTGACCACATAGACACTGCCTTATGCAGTGCCAGGGCAAATGCAAATTCTATCCATGCTCCCAAGCTTTTATAAATCTCTTGGTTCATACAAGAAAGAGGAATATTTTTTATAACAGTATGACCATGGAATTTTACGAAGGAGGACTTTCTGCTGCCCCTAACACATACCACAGTGCTAAGGACGTGTCTGCAACTCAGAGTTTCCTGAAAATTCATTTCCTTGTGGCCAGGCTATTTAAAGTAATGGGTGGTCTTAAACAAGGAAGCATTTCAAGCCTGAGCTTCTTCACTACATTAATATGGATATTAATGGAAGGGGATGCGGTCTCATGTATTAGTCCTATAATTTCTTCATACCCTGCTTATTTTTCTTCTTAGGATACCCCCATTCCCTACCCCACCCCCACTAGAATGGAAACTTCATGAAGACTGGAGCTTTATCAGTTTTATCCACTCCTCTCTCCCTAAAAAAGGTGTTTAATAAATATTCATTGGATGAATGTCTGAATAATGGAGTTGTTTAGAAGGTTTTTAGTTTCTTACCCCTTATGAGTTTGTTGCCAGAGGAAAAAGAGGCATGATCTTAGAACCATGGATTTTTCTGTTTGCTTGCTATTTATTTTTGTTATCTTCTGAAATATTCATAAAGATTCTTTAAGATTGAGACCCTCCCTAATGTCCAAGAATGAGGTTTTAGATCATAGATCAGATATATTACATGTACAACTGAATTAATGTTTAATGAAATGAAAAGCAAAAATTGAATAAGAAGAAAGAAATTTGATCATCTCCAAAATGGCCATCAATGTTGGAAGGACGATGAGGATTGATATGCAAAAATCATTTTTGCCTCAGACTTGTCTATTGCACATCTATAGCTGCATTTTTCATAGAGATAGAGGAATATTGGCTAAGATCCTGGCTTTCTTCACTCCACAAATTAGAATTGACACCTATGTATGCATGAGTAGTTTTAGAGTTGGCATCTGCATAATGATTTTACTGACCAAACCTTTTTAAAAGAATGCAAATGTAAGTAAGTTTTATTTGAGAATCTATAAAAAGAGAATGGTGTGCTAGTGGGCACTTGTGATCCCCATACCACATCCCCTTGGCCCACCCGATTGCATCACGGCCAGCATGCACATTGCCAGAAAGAATTCGAGTGTTTTCTAGGCTTCTCCAAAATCGGGCAAGACCTAAGCCCATGTGCAGGTGTGGCCCAAAGTGCATGAGAGTTAACACCTCCAGGGAAACCCTCAACCATTGAGTGATGAGAGTGGTGGATAATGTCACAGCCTCCCATCCTTCTGAAGGACAGTGGTGAGGTGCCCTCTGTGTGGCTCCTGAGAGGCCCCAGTGGGTGCTCCCAATTGGCCAATGTGGTACCCCGCTCAGTAACTCACACTTTATTAGCTCTTCTCTCTTCCTTTCCCATTCTCCCCATTTCTTCTCTTCTAGTTCTTGGGATCCCCTTCACTATTTATAGCCAAATCTTTGTCTCTAGTTCTGGTTTCTGAAACAGATCCTAAAAATTAATGCTTGAAACCAAAGCAAAACTGTTTGTTCCTGGACCCAATAACTGACAAAGAAATAAGTGGCAAGCAGCGAAGTCTGCATCTGTGACCCAGGAAAGCATACAGAATATGCTAGCTTTATCCTTTCTCACCCTTTTAAAATATATGTTTCACTAGGCCCATACATTATTGCCCTAATTTCATGCTTTGCCTTTTCTGTTTATTCTGTAGATTCTTCTGAGAAGCCTAAATTCACCAAGTGCCGTTCACCTGAACTAGAGACTTTTTCATGCCACTGGACAGATGGTGTTCATCAGGATTCAAAGAGCTCAGGAGCCATACAGCTGTTCTATATTAGAAGGTGCAGCCTTCATGACTTTTGGTTTTTCTCTCCATGGATTTGTTGATTGAAATATACTAAGTTGCATGCAGTGGTTGGAATGGAAGTGATTTATGTTGATGACCTAAATGTATTCATTCATTTATTTAAAAAATATTAATTAAGCCCTTACTATGTACCAGGTACTATGTTAGGCACTGGGATGCAACAGTAAATAAGAAAAGATATAATCCCTGGTCTCACAGAGATTCCTTTCAAGTAGGGGAAGATGGACAATTAAAAAAATAAGTAAATAAAATGATAGCTAGTAATATGAGTTATTTAAGAAAAATAAAGCCTGAAAGAGGATAGCACTGTGTGTGATGTATGTATATGCATGAAAATGTGTGAGGTGAAAGTGTGGGTGTGTGTGCATGTCAGTATGAGTGTGTGACTGTGTGAATGTGCATATTTGAGGGTGTTTGTAAAAGTGTGTAAGTGAGCATATTAGGTTGTGTGTGAGTACATGAGAGTATATATGTGAGAGAGTTCATGAGCGTGTGAAAGAATGAGTGAGTGACAGCATGAATGAGCATGCGTGTTTGAATGTGTGTGAGTGCGTGAATGTGCATGTTTGTGAGTGAGAGGGTTTGAGTGTGTTAGGGTGAGTATGCATGAGTGTGTGTGAAAGAGTGAGTGAGAGTTGGGTGACTGAGTATGATAGATTATATGAGTGTAGAGGATCAGGTGATGTTTTACGGGAGAAAGTCAGAGGACGCCTCTAATGTGGTGACATTAGAATGTCACCTAAATGAAGTGTGTGAGGTCACTTGACTATCTGGGGAAAAGGCTCTCTAGGCAGAGGAAATTGCAAGTGTAAAGGCCCTGAGGCAGGACCAGTCTAGGTATGTTTGAGAAAAGAAAGGAAAGGAGCATGGATGGTGCAGGATGGAAGCTAGGGAAAGTGATATGAGAAGGGGTCAGAGACTTAGTCTGGACCAGACTGTACCAAGCTGTGTATGCTGTGATAGGGCCTTGAATTTTACTTTATCTGTGGTGGGAAGCCATTGGGGTTTTTTAAGAAAAAAGTATGTTTTTAAAGACCCAATTTGGTTTCGATGTAGAGAATATGCTATGTTTCTGTTAAATTAGTTATATTCTGAAAGGGACTGTAATACTTTTCTCCTCCTTTTTTACCAGTGGTCCTGTAAAATAATAGGAGAAGAGTGAAATGGAGATGTTTCAATATAATCGCCTCCCAAGTAGCTGATTTCTAACCACTCGCCTGGCATTGTTTCCACTTCTGTTTACTTTTACGTTGTACCTTCTTACCTGTTTAAATTTTAGACTCAAACTCTCTGTTATCTCCTCTTTTCCACCCCAGCCCCAGGGAAGAACTAAGCCAGGAAGCAAGGTTAGTGAGGACCTTTTATATTCTAGGCTTCTGTTGGTTATTAGTCCAAGGATGATGTTGTCTACCCCACAGACGAGTAGGGGAAGCGAAGTAAGATGCAGTGAGCAGTGGAGGATATGGGCTCAGGGCCAGCAAACCTGCATCTCAGCCTGGCTCCGGCACTCACCGAGTGATGCTGCAAAAATTCCTCATCCTGTCTGCAAGTTGGCCTCCTCTGCAGAGTGGAGATAACAGTCCTTGGCTCATGGCTTCTTGTGAGGATTGTTTTAGATAATACATGTACAGCACTTAGCACAGTTCTTGGCATATAGTAAATACATAATCAAGGGTAGCTGCTATTTTTGTTACTATTGGTAGTGCAATAATTCAAAATAATAATATAAAATTCCACTTTCTAGGCTACAGAAACAATTTTTAATTCCTTACTTTCTGTGCTCTTTGGTAAGCAATCAGTCCATTTTTAATGCAGGGCTGGATACTTAATTTGCAAATGACAGATACTTTCAATGAGCAGCCAGGTGGGCTTACCACCTTCTATATATGAGACAGGTCCCTTGGGTGTACCCCAAAGGGCACACAGTGGACAAGTGGGTGGGCAATGAATGCACTGTTTTTTCTTTAAGGCTGAGTCTGCATAGAAGTAGGGGGCAATACACAAAGTGATTTGTTTAAGTACATTTAGACAGGAAGCTAATATGTTTGGTGACCTTTTTGAATATGTATTGAATTGATTATGCTCTTTGTAAATGAGAGACAGATTTAGTAAGTGCAATTCTCATGTTTTGGCTTCAGCAACTCAGAACCAGCTCAGTCAAAGCAAATAAAATAAGTTATTTGTGCAGGCACAATTAACACAACTGAGTAGAGAATTAGCAAGAGTAACCTCGAGCTGGGCTGCTTTATGAAAATATGTTTTTACCACCCAAATATTCACAAACTTTGAACGTGAGTTCAAAGTTTTATATATATATATATCACAAATATATTTTTGCCCCTTACCCTCATCCCAGGGCCACATGACTTTGTCTATAGACCCTTACTGCATACTCCAGGCCTTTCAGCATCCCTAGTCCAAACCCAGGCTCTGTGCTAACAGAGATGCTGCTGAAAGTTTGACCAGGTGGAGGAAGAATCTCAGACATATTCAGAAGAAGCTCATTAGGTTGTTCCATGGTTAAGGCTGAGATCCTTAGGTACCCAGAGTACAACCTCATGATTAAATGCCAGTCCAAACTTGCAGTCAGTGTTTTGTATTCTCTCTATAAAAATATCTTAGACAAAGATAGCGTATGCCCATAGCCCAGCTTATCTGGGAAGGTCAGAATTGAAGAGGTTAGGTGTAATAGGGTTAGATGGCACTGATTGGCATACATTTGTTTTAGACTTTTCATTGCCCATTTACACAGAGATCACAATACCAATGCACTCTCTGAATCTTGTCATTGTTTCTTAGAATTCAGTTCCCAGACAACTCCTGGAACTACAGAATCATGCCTCTCCATCCCTGATGCACAAATAAAGCTGTGACATTGTTCCATCCATAACCAGCGTCAGCGGAAGCAGGAAGGGTCAGGGAAGCAGGTGGTGCACTGAGCTTTCAATTCACCGGCCTGGCCTTGGTATCTGAATCATAACTGCATTTAAACACGTGGAGCTGTCAACAGGACAGCAAAGGCCCAGGCCCAAAGGCAGCCGCACGCTTTGCTTGGCTCTGCTCCCCGCCAGGTGAGCTGGCAGAAAAGGCAGCCTCAGCGCATTTGGGCAGCCGATTCTGAACAGTTCTCTGCCACCCCTGTGATGCAGACCCTGCCAAATTCAGGATCTGAGCTTGGCGGGGACTCAGCATGAATGCAAATCACAAGGCATGGCAGAAGGAGGCTCTGAGAAGCATGTCAGGGATGCTCTGCCCTTGGCTCCTTGCATGCAAATGCTTTGTTTTCAAAGGAAGTAGACTGGCGTGTGAACACTTCATCACTGAGGATGCATCCTCCCCACACACAATTCTGCCTGAACACTAATCCCTTAAAAAAGAAATTATGCTGGCCTTTAAGGAAAAGAAAAAAAAAAAAAAAAGCTTGCTTTCCATGCAAGTTTGTGAGAAAAATTAGAAAGAAAATTCTAAGAAAAGGGTTAAATTTTAAGGTTAAACTTTAGCATGAGCTGTATGTAATGAAAACAGTTGCCCTTAAAACATAAATGATGTCTTTTTATTATTTCTTTTCCAATTGGTCACCTAAGGGGGAAAGCTTTTCTTCTCTTTATTCTGTTTTCATTGATGGTTCTTTCTACTGCTGCCACTCCTATTTCACAAGACAGTCTGTAAACAAATCTAAAATACTTAACTTTGGGCGGTAAAAGGAGGAGAAAGTACTTGCCTTAAGTAGCCTCAGTTACCTGGATGAAATCCAACCAGTGTAGGCAGC
Source organism: Tolypeutes matacus (assembly GCA_026826555.1). Classification (NCBI taxonomy): domain Eukaryota; kingdom Metazoa; phylum Chordata; class Mammalia; order Cingulata; family Chlamyphoridae; genus Tolypeutes; species Tolypeutes matacus. The sequence goes on along the minus strand of JAKSZT010053783.1, from coordinate 14,744,862 downwards.
TTTAGCCAAGCCCTGTTTTCTGGAAAACAGTGCCGTTTAAGAAATAGCACCCCACCACCACCACCCCCCCCCGCGTCCCACCTTTGTATTCCAGCAAACAGCTTATGCCAAGAACTTCCCTTAGCCATGAGTCTCTAGGATACCACTTTGTTTACCTAGGACAAGATTCAACACAGACCCTCCACGGTCCCATTCTTTGCTTCATATGTGATTAGCTGAACTGCATGAACTCAGTGATCAATCAGAACAAAATGCTTGTTATTCAAACATTTTGGTTACTCTCTCCTTCCTCCAGACCTATAAATTTTAAGGGCACCTCCCAGAAAATAGGCTGCATCAGCATAAAATATTCTCAAATCTACCGCCTGATCATGCCACGTTTCATCCCGCTTACCTACACCCGATTCTTTCCTTTCTATAAAGGAAAAAACCTTCTTGGCCTAACTCTTGAGATGCTTACAGACAGGATGGTCAGAGCATTCTCCAGATTGCAATAGCTCCCTTCCTCTATTGCAATAACCCCTTTCCCCTTTTGCAATACTTTCAGATAAAGTCTTTACTCACCAAGACGGAATTTGTTGTTTTATTTGACAGAGTCAACATACTGTTGTTTTTTTGAGGCCATTTGTTTTTGTGTGTGTGTGTAAGTTTAATCGTTTATTAAATAAGTTTTAAATATTTATTTAAAATAAAATTCTAATTTGGTTAACGAGGAAGAAGGTGAGAGTTGTGTTTTGCACAAGCTATTCCTGATCCATCATGCTTAAGTGTTTTAACTTGTTTGTTCTGTGGGACGAATGGATTTGGGATCATCTAAATAAGAGTTTTCGCACAGTCCCTGTGGAGACCAGAATTGAGAAACTATGTGAAGCACAACAGAGCTAACCTCCCTATTCCAAATCAGGACCTACTAGGCACTGCCCTACATGTTTGGAACATTTTAGTACTCTGAGTTTTCTAACTTTAATATTATCAATTATCCTAAATATATTTGAAATTCCTTATACTGTTATATGAAAGCATCATTCTCTGGGCAGTCTTTTTAAGCCATTCTCTTTAATACACGCTTATTTAGTTTGAAAGTCAAGATAACATCAACCATGTTACAGTTCAGTGAACCACGCATCCCTAAATTTTTATTTTTTTCCTGTTCCTCTAAATACACACATAGTGTATGCCCTTTACCCACTTAATTTTCCCATCAGGGATGAATTTCCCTCTCTTCCAAGGGTATGCAACTTATAAGAATCTCAGCCAGAACTTAAGCAATAGTTCACTGTCTCAGACCCTGGTGTCTCTGCCATTTTAATTCCATGTTCTTTACAACAGCTGATGAGCAGCTGTCTCAAGAACCTTCTGATACTGCTCAAGTTTCTCCTGGTGCCAACCAGACCAGCCTGAGAAACAGCTGTAAAGAAGGAAGCCCCTCATCCTTCCCTCCTGTTCTCTGTCTTCCCCTCAGCCTCCAGTGTCCACATTGCCTGCTGCTGCCCAGCACCCAGCCCTCTGAGTCCTTCCAGCCCCAGGCACCATCTCCTTCACTAGGCCATTCCCACTTTCTTCTTCTCAGGCAAATATTACATGGTTTTTCATCCCCTTGACTTATAACCCCTATTCTCAGCTGATAGGATAGTGAAAAATAAAAGGATAGTGAGTTACTCCACCCAAATAGCAATTCTAATTTAAGAAAGTTTTTCCCTGTCATTCTATAGCCACTTGCTCTCCTACCATACTCATCCCCATACTTCCTTACCTCAAAGCCTTTGATTACTCTCTTCCCTCACTTTCTTCTACCTGTTGCCAACTATTAAATTTTTACTCAGAATTGCTAAGAACACCACCTCTACCTTGAAGCCTTCCATGATCAGTCAAAGCACCCATTCCCTCTTCTGGACTCTTGAGGATCCTCCTGACACTACCTATGAGCTTTTAGCCCATGTCACTTTGTAAAATAATTTTTTAGAGTCTCTCTCCCTGAGGTAGGAAGCTTTCCTTATACACAGGTAAATCCCCTATAGTGGCCAGTAGCATATTTTACACATTATCAATGCTCATTGACTATTAATGGAATGAATGCAAGAATGACTCCAATGGTAATTTCTTAGTTTTCTTCTAGCCTGAAGGTAGGGACCAAATCTTCTTTGTTTACAAGCTTGTAGTGACAGTACTTGATATATTGTAGGCACTCAAAGAGTGCCGAATTCATTCATTCAGTCAGACAGATGAGATTTTGGAGGACCGTATCAGATACCATCACATGTCTGCTCTGTCCTTGCTGGGGTGGACTTGAGACTGAGCAGTCATTTGACAGTACTTCATTATTATTCAGGACCCCATGGCAGCTGATCAGGGCATTGCCTTTCCCAAAATTCTGACTTCCTTCTGGCATCTCCTTCCCATTCAGTATGCAGCCTGATGTTCTTTTAAGTCATCTGGGCCAATGATGTTTTCCGTGGAGTGGGGTGGAGATGACTAACACTGTGGTAGAATGTAAATATGGAAGCATAGCTTTTCTGATTTACTTAGTGTTCTCCATGTATCCAACTATCCTCCATGATTTGTTTATTTGCTTTATCTGGTCTAAGATGTAGGAAAAGATGAACTCACTCTTTATAAACACAAAAAGGAACTGACAGGAAAACACATGGATTCAATTCAGCTCATTTTTGTTTTTCTTTCTTTTTGATACTTGTTCCAACCCAGCTCCTGAAGGGCACAGGTTGGGGTGACCGCAAGACCAAAGAACGCACCTGGCACTGGATCAGATATAAGTTTTATTGGGACTTATGGACAGGAGAGGGTCCCTGGTAACAGCAGGCCTCTAATGCTCCGCAAAGAGGCGGGAAAATGAGGGGCAATATAAGGGTCTCAGAACAAAGACATTTCATAACAGAGTTTCTGCCAGGGTCACACGAAGTACATACATGGGGTCTGGTGATGTTATTGGAGGAAGGAAGTGTACAGCCTGGAGAAAATCACAGTCTATGATGCCATCTGTCCATTGTTTCCCTGTGGAGAGGTCTGTTACATTTTAACTTGTGTCCTGGGCATGCAGGCTGCTGCCTGCTACGGACTGAGTTTCCCTTAGGGAGGGGGAGCCAGGGCCCTAGAACCACTGGACCCCCCCAATACTGTAATTAAGTATTCATTTCTACTTACAAATGGAAAAGAAAAAGTGCTTTCTGGATTTGGAAAGATTTTTAAATTTCTAGGCTTGTGCCTTTTGTCTATCTCAGGGATGGGGGTAAAGGCTTTGATTCCCATGATTCATAAATATCACCTGGATGATCAGAATATTTGAAATATCTCTCATGGCTCTTCATGTAATTAAGGGGCATAATTAGGAGTATGGGAAGGATTTCAAGGTACTGGGAAAACACCCTAAGCATAGGGCATCCATGGAGAGGTGGTCACAGGATGCAGTGCTTCAATATAGGGTGGTAGCTGATATTTCACCCCAAGGCCACACAGACCTTAGGGTCAGTCTGCCTGGAGCACACCATCCACATGGCAGTTTCTTCCACCTTCAGTTGGGGAAGTGCTCAAGTCCAAGTTTTTTCTGCAAATGTCTATAGTTTTGGGGTTGACACTCTGCGGTGTTTTATTAAAGGAGAAAAATTAACTTTGCTAACTATCATCTGTAGAATGGGGATCATAAAAGACCTGCCACAGAAACTGTTTCATTTAAGAGATAGTACATCATATACACTCAATGAACAGATGCTTTTACTATAGGCACACATACCAAATAGCCTCTTTTTTTTTTTTTTCTTGTAGGTTCCAGGGATTGAACCCAGGACCTTGTACATGGGGAGCAGGCACTCAGCCACTGAGCTACATCCACTCCCCAATGAGAGCTGGTTTTTTGTTGTTGTTGTTTGTTTCTTTGTTTGTTTGCTTGCTTGCTTGTTTTTAGGAAGTACTGGGGATCAAACCCGGACCTCTTTATATGGGAGGCAGGCACTCAACCACTTGACCTACATCCGCTCCCCCAAATAGCCTCTTAATAGTTTTCAGACACTGATGATATTGTCCAAAGTTGCAATACTTCCTGGAAAAGGCAACAGTAAAATACTCCCTCACAACATATTCATGTTACATTTATTAAATCTGACTATCAAGCACCTCACTTTGGTTTAAACTATGGGGACAATTCATTCTCTTTTACCTTCATTTCAGGAGCACTCAAGAATGGATCCAAGAATGGAAAGAATGCCCAGATTATGTCTCTGCTGGGGAAAACAGCTGTTACTTTAATTCCTCTTATACCTCCATTTGGATACCCTACTGTATCAAGCTAACTAACAATGGTGGTACGGTGGATCAAAAGTGTTTCTCTGTTGAGGAAATAGGTAAATTATAGGTTTGTGTTTTATTTGATGTGACTTTAGATTACATAAATGGGAAGCCTGGAATCCAAATATAATCTAGTAGGAACGCTTTGTAATAGTTCTCTATGTACCTGTACAGCTATTTTACAGGAGATGAGATCAGCTGGTAAACAGTAAAAGGGCAAGAGGACCTTAAGTTGTCTCTAACATAAAACAACCAGTAGTAAATGTTGTAAAGAACGTAATGGCACCATGAAGAGTCTTTTCCTTTGAGTCTTTAAAGCTAGATTGTATTCTTTTGTGCCACTGCAAGGGACTCTTAAGGTCCCTTCTTTCCCAATTATTTGATACAATTATTACATTTAGAGTCACTGAGCTATGCTGTGCCTTTCCCTCTATCATGGCTATAAAAAAGCCTAAATTTCCTTTATCACAACACATAATAATTCTGGAATTTTACATTTACAAAACAGTCAAAATCATTTTAAAGCCATGTTTACAAGATCTCATAACAAACACTGGAGATAATCAGTTCAGTGAACTAAGTGAAAGACTCAAACAGATTATCCTTTGCCTATCATGTGAACATGAGGGGGAAATAAAATAATGCAAAACATGAATATAATTGGAATATTCATGTTTATTCTATAAGAGTGTGTATTAGTTCAGGGTTCTCTAGGGAAACAGAATCAACATGAGATATCTGTCAATAATATGAGATTCTATAAGAGTCTCTCACGTGAACATGCAGATGCACAAGTCCAGGTTCCACAGGCAGGCTGCAAACCAGGGGCTCCGATGAAAGTCCATTGAAGGTCCTTGATGAGTTTCTGGGAGAAGTTGGCGTCCAAAGACGAGCTGGGAAATTCTCTCTGAATGTTGAAATCACTTCCCCTTTTAAGGCATTCATTTGATTGGATAAAGTGTCACTCATAGGGGTCGGATGTGGCTCAACTGGTTGGGCGTCCGTCTCCCATATGGAGGGACCCGGGTTTGATCCCCGGGACCTCCCGGTAAAAAAAAAAAAAGTGCCACTCATTGCTGATGGCAAGCTCCCTGATTGATATAGATATAATCAGCTGTCTATGCAGTAAACTCACAGGTGACTAAAGTCCATAAATGTTCTTGTATTATAATTAGCCCAGTGCTTGCTTGACCAAACACCTGGATACAATTACCTGGCCAAGTTGACACATTAGCCTAACCATCACAGAGTATAAACAACAAGATAAAAAGAAGCAAACGAGGACTTTGAATAGCGGCAATTGTGCTCAAAATCTATCTTCAAAAGTTGGTCTGTTGCTGATAGGAATGCCTTGTAGCTTCTCTCAGATGTGCTGTTCTTATATGTAGTTTCCCAGCTATCCACAGATTGGAAGAGACTGGGAGAAGATAACTAGAAGCTGAGGACAGAAACGTGAAATCTGACAGTTTGATTTTGAGGGAGAAGATTGAGAAAACTATAATAATCAGAAAAAAAAATACCAATTGAGGTAGTTTTGAGAGACTGTTTAGTGTATGCCTTAAATGTCGATGGATGGGGTTGTTAAGTGGCTAAGTGGGGTAGCAGTAAGAAACTGGGTCAACATCTGTATTCGAAGCCTGACCTGTCAACCAGCGCCACCCATCTCTCTGGTGCCAGGGACTGTGCTGCATATGGTGGCTACAGGATGAGTAGATAACAGTCAAGCAGGCAAGTCAGACGTGGTAACAAATAATTGCAATGCAGTATAGTAGGTGCTGGATTTGAGGTGTGTGAAATGCTCTGAAAGCCCAGGTGGTGGCCAAAGGAGCAAGCGATCGAGTCAGCCTAAGGGGTGAGGAAGAGCTCCATGGAGGTGTTCAATTATCTCTTAAAACATGAGTGGGAGATGCCAGGTAGACATGGCAGACTGTGCGTTCCAGCAACTACTAAATTCCCAAAGTGAGAAACAGCAGAGAATGTTCAAGGACTCAGGAGCACTTGATCAGGCCTGACTGGCAGGCTGGAGAAATCATCAGTGGTCCTGTATGCCTCCCAGAGGAATTTGGACTTTATCTTACTGCCAAGAGGTAACCTTTGAGGATGTTAAACAGGGAAATGCCCTGAGCATAGTACGAGTTAACAGTGACAAAAATGTCACCCCTATTTAACAGATAAATGGAGGTGCAGAGCACTTAAAAGACTTGCTCAAGGTCAAACAGTTAGTAGGTAGGCTGAGGATTTGAATCTAGGTAGCATAGCTCCAGAGGCCATGCTCTTAATCTGGAGGCACTACAGTACTTTTTGTCATGTTATAAATATTTCAGGGAACTTAATCTGGCTGCAGTGTGGAGAGTAAATTGGAGTGGACTAGAAAAGACTGTGAAAATCTAAGCAAAAGATGATGACAGGCAGAGTTACAATAAGAGTAGCAGAGGGTGAGAGCAGAGTGAGGGAGAACAAAGAACTGAGCTAATCCTTAAAGACCTTGAGAAAGATGTTAATCAAGACAGTTCTGCATTCATTATGAAGATACTCTACCACCTCATAGCACTATTCTTTTGACTTAAAGTAATAGATTCATTAGACATTTGTTACTCATTCAATTCATTCAGCAAATATTTATTGAATCCCTTATTTGTGCAAGGTGGTGTTCTGGATGCTAGAGACAGAAAATGTTTGCCCTGGTAGGGTTTCCTCCCAGTGAGGGTGAAATGGGACAATGCTATGAAGAAAAATAACATGGGGAAGAAGAACAGGAGTGTTGGAGAGGTTGCAATATTAAATAGGCTTGTCAGCATTGGCCTCGCTGAGACAGTGACATTTGAGCAAAAAAAGGTAATGAGACAGCGATCATGTTTCTGTGTGAGGGCAGGACATTTCAGCGAAAGGAAATAGCAAAGGTAAAAGTCCTGAGGCAGGCTTATGCTTTACCTGCACACTCAAGGAACAGCAAGGAGACTAGTAGAGCTGGCAGAGAGAGCAAGGAGGAGAGTATTAGAAATCTGTAGGACCATTTAAGCCATTGTAATAACTTGGGCTTTCACTTGAAGAAGATGGGTAGCATTTAGAGGGTTTTAGATGATGAGTGATATGAGACCATTATTGTGTCTGTTGTACTGGGAATATCCTAAAGGTTGACAAAGATTGAAGGAGGGGACCAATAAGGAGGTCAATGCAGCAATACAGGTGAAGAATTATCTTGGTTAGGACTAAATTATGGAGGTGCAGGTGGTGAGAAGTGGTTGGGTTTTGAATATATCTTGAAAGTACAGAAGACAGAATGTGGGGTGAAGAGAAAGGGATAAGTCAAGGGATTATTCAGCATTTTGATCCTGAGCAACTGGAGGGATGGAGTTGCCATTAACAAATGGAGAATATAGAGAGGAGCAAGTTGGAGGATGCTTTGGAAACAGCTCAGAGTAGTGGTCAAGAAGGCATGTGGATGTACATATGAAGATAAGGGAGGGGTTATAATTATGCTTACAATGGTGATACTGAGCCTTCTCAAAAAGGACCCTGTTCATATCTTCCATTTTAAAGTGGAAAGGGAAATGTTTACGATGAGTAATAAGTTTTAGAATTTTTCCATCAGAAACATTATTAGTTTGGTCATTTAAAGGGTTACGCTTTGCTCATTCCCTAACAAAAACTAAAGAGTGAGATACTACTGCCATTATGTGACCTTTCTTAGCTTAGCCATTTTGCAAATCCCTCCAATTTAATCTCTAAAATGTACTAAAATTAGCCAAATTTAGACTCTAAGAAAAAAAAAAGTGGTGCCCACTCCACAGTGCCCCCCAGCCTGCTCTTCTATGGTAAGTTCCATTTTTAACTCTGGGTGAAGATGAGAACTTCCATCTTTGCCCCAAGATTTTGACAGACAATAAGAGCTCCTCACAGGGTATATTTATAGGCTTAGCTCTGAGCGACCAGATTCTGTGCAACACTCTATACTACCTACATACAGCAGAAAAGACAGTAAATTTTGTACTGTATCTGCAAATGACTTTCACAACCCTCCATCTTGAGACCTGAATAGCAATAATTTATAGATTATAAATGTGAATTTAGCTATAGTACCTATCTTTGGAACTCGTATTTCTCTTCATCAGCTTTTGGTGACTGTGGTTTATGGGGGTCCCAATAAGCAGAATGCAGCAGGTTTTCCTGACAGTGCATAATCTATCAGTAGAAACAAAGCAAAGCACTATTTCAGACTGTTCACATGGAAGTTAAGTAAAAGACAGAAAACGCTGAATCCTCATCATTTGAGAAGCAATATAATGCCTTCCTTCTTATGTCTGAAGAAATGATCACATGTGACTAGGAAGGCAACAGAGCTGAGGAGCATTTGCTAAGTGTTCAGAAGGATTGTACTAAGGGTAATACAGAAATGAGTAAGATAAGACCCCTGCCCCAACATCAACAGCTACGCTTAGCTCCAAAATAGCCACCTGTTTAAGTACTATAAGCTTTTCTGACTCTCTGCTCCTTGGTTTTGAGCTAAAATCAATTCCTTTGACAAAATTCCAAAGCATAAATGCTATCATAGCAAAAAGAAATGGGAAACATAACAGATCTTCTAGAAATATTATAGATCAGATTTTAGACTTGAAAAGGAATTTTTAAGTCAGAAACAGACAATCCTTAAGAAAAAAACAATGTTACTGTGTAATAAAATGAGAGTTGTAATAATAGGAATATTGGAAGAATTTGGAGAATAAACAATAAAAACATATAAGGTAATTTGGTCTTTTTGGAAGAAAGCACTTTATTAATATCAAGTGGTATTCCTCTGTGTGCTAATTCTCTGTTAAAATGCACAGTACAACCAGATCCACCCATTGGCCTCAACTGGACTTTACTCAACATCAGTTTAACGGGGATTCATGCAGATATCCAAGTAAGATGGGAACCACCACCCAATGCAGATGTTCAGAAGGGATGGATAGTCCTGGAGTATGAACTTCATTACAAAGAAGTAAACGAGACCCAGTGGAAAATGGTAAGGTCACTACACCTCACATTTAAATCCTTTGACTTTTGTTTTTTCTATTTCAATAATCTTTCTCTCACTATAATTAGACTTCCTTTGACCTAAAACCACATGCCAATGCTATCCACTTCATAATTTCTTATTTGAGGATAACTGATCTAATCAGTAAAATATCTTGGAATTCTGTAAGAAAGCAGATGCTTACATGGAGCTTACGTGGAAACCTATAGAAGAAAAGGAAATCTATTTCCCCTTTTATCCCTGGTATCCAGTTGAATGTTAGAGGCAACTTGTAGACTCTGGACCCTTAGCTTTTTTGGGGTTGTAGCTAAATATGGGAAGCGTTATGGTAAGATCAGCAGTGTGCCATGAGCAAATATTGCCCTGCGATTTTAGTTGCTTGCCACTTATGAAACCTCCATTAAAGTCAGCTCTTAAGTAACTCCAGGAGGGGAACAGAGGGAGGACATTTGTTTCAGATGTTTTGTTCTATACCTTAGAAAAGAAACAAGCTAAGAGGCTCTTATATAGATAAGTAGAGAACGCTTCACAAAGGTTCTCCTTGCCAAGTGTACAGGAACTCGACACTTAGATAAATTCCACATGGAATATTATCATGCTGCTCCCAATATAACTAATTCTAAATCAGTCTAACCACAGCCACAGCACTGGCCAAGCCAAGCAGTTTCTGGCCAGTCGTCAGGTTGTACCCAGCAGCCTAGTTCAGCCTCACTCCCAAAATTTTGAGACACCAGGCCCTATTCAGTCAGTGAATTAATTCTGTCATTAAAAGAAAGTTAAGTTTGGGGCAGCTTTGAACAATTACAATGCTGGGCTTTGATAAACTGTTTTCTGAATCACTCTAATTTAGATATCTGTTCTATAACTTGGTTCAAAGGAGCCTGGTTGAATGCTGAGTCAAACAAGACTTTCTAAATCCAAGCTACAGAGTGAATCATTCAATCAAACATTTATTCAGCAACCATGTAGTGAAATAATTACTGTACACAAGACATTCTGCTAGGTACCCAAGCCCAGCAGTTCAAAGTGTCATCTGTGGACCCCTGAGAATCCCTGACACAAGATCCGCAAGATCAAAACTAATTCCATAAAATGTTATTTCCCTTTTTCACTGTGTTGACATTTGCATGTGGACCAAATGTGGACCAGGAGCCACAATGGGAAAACTGCTTAAGCGTTAGCAGGAATCAAGCCAGTGGCACTAAACTGTATGAATAGTCACTATATTCTTCACTGTGCACTTGCAGTAAAGAAAAAAGCCAGCTTCATATTAAAAAATGCCCTTTCTTAAGCTGTAAAAAGTACTATTTTTATTAAATCTCTACCTTTGAGTACATAGCTTTTTTTTAAATTTAAATATTTACTTTTTTTATTTGTAAAATGATATATAACTATATATGCATATATGTGCATTTGCTTACATAAATGTTATTTTTTTCATATATATTTTAAAAGATGCTTAGATTACATAAATGTTACACATTTATGTATCCACCTCCCATACCTCCCATAACATCCCACATAAACATCTTTCATTAGTGTGGCACATCACCCATAATGGATATACACATCCTGGGGCTTTGCCACTAAGCATAGACCACAGTTCACATCGTAGACCACACTCTCTCACACACAGTTCTGCATGGTATATGCTGATGTAAAATGGCCTATATCCATAGTACATAGCTTTTTAATACTCTGTGTAACACATGGGAAGGAACTTCTATGGCATATGAAGGCACTGATGGTTGTGTTGATGAAAAACACTTACACAACTGAGGTGCAAGCTGAACTAGCACTTTTTGCCTGGAACACCAGGTTTTTCTTGAAAGAACAACTGATAGTGATAGATGGTTATTCAGATTTGACTTGGCAAATATTTGACAAACACTTCTCAAATAAAGGATTAACTGAGCTTGTCACATCAAGAAAAACAACTGACAGTATTTCTTGCCAATGGAAAATATTTGGGCTTTCAAAGGAAAAATTATAATTTTGAAACACCTGTATCTGTAATTGTGAGCTTGACATCGTCCCAATTTTTGAAGATTTTCCTCATGGAATTGATGGTGGTATTAATGAGAGATTTTTATATTGTATAATAAAATGTGTGAACATTTATAAAGTCTGCATAACTCAGCAAACCAATATTTTCTAAATGACTAATACATGGTGTTATAAAATCATGTATAGGGAAAAGAGCTGTTCAAAGTGCAAGGTGGAATGGTGAATTTTAATATAAAAGAGTCCGAAAACTTCATTGATAGAGTTTCAGATTCCACCTTGTTTCTAACCTTAAAGAAACTACTACTTGTTGAGTTTTGATATAGTGTTGAAGAAGAATATCCAAAATTATCTGAAAAAGCTAATAATATTCTTCCCGTTTCTCACTATACATCTGTGTGTGACCAGATTTTATTCATATACTTCAACCAAAATAACACATCCTAACAGAATGCTGAAGCAGATATTAACTAAAAAGTACATATAAGCCAGATACTAAAGAGACTTGCAAAAATGTAAAATAATGCCACTCTTCTCACTGTGTTTACATTTTTTGAAAAATATAGTATTTTTATAAAAATATGTTACCTGTGTCAATGTAAAATCAATCTATTGTTATTTTAAATTAATTTTTTCATTATTATTTGCAAGTGGTTAAAACATGAATTTTGTGTTGAATATATCTTACCAGAATAAAATTTTTTAGTTTAATATTTTAAAATTTCTCAGTTTCAATTTTTAATATGGTAAATAGTGATAGATATAACCCAAATAAACCAAAGTCTTTAGGATTCTCAAAATTTTTAAGAGTATAAAGAGGTCCTGAAGCAGAAAATTTGATAAGCATTGCCCTAGAAAAAAAATATTTAAAACGGAATGTTAGTATTCATAAATTTAATGATCATAGTATCAACTCGGAAGTCCATAGCATGTAGTTATGTCTCACTTCACTGAGGCACAGATATGAAAGTCACACCCTGAGATTGGTGTGTGGGAGCATGTGACTCAGTTAATCGGCTGCTCAGGGCTACATCCCAACATGGCTTCGTTGCACTTTCATTGCACCCTTGCTAAATTTCACTATGTGGTCCAAAGGGGTGAAGTTATATATTAGTGTCACTTACAAGTTTGGGAATTACCAAGGGTCTCAGAACCGGGTTGTCATGAATATCAAGGCCTATCATAGAAGAAATGACTCTTCCTTGAAGAAGCTCACAAGCATCTATAAGCATAAAAGGAAGGGGGTGGGTTCATAAGTAGAGGGGGAAAAGCCTAGTGTTTTTTGCTTGTATAAGGAATTCATGTTAATACTTGACAGTATTGAATTTGGTATTACTATGCCTGTTTTTTTAATAAATTCATTTTTAATATAAAAGTTGTATTAATGTCAATGTGGTTGCTTTCAACTCTTTACCTACTAAACCAAGTTATGAATTTACAGTTTTTAAAGACTTAAATGGTGGCATGGACTTATTCACAGTGTATGGGCTATCTTTTGAGCACCTGCTGTATACCTGGTGTTGTGCTGGGCTTTGGAAATGCAAAGATAATTAGGTCCTTTTTTTTTTTTTTTTAATTTTTATTGTGGGTAAAAATCAAAATTCTCACAATACATACAAACATTTGCAAAATGATATATAAATATATATGCATATATGTGTATTCGCTTACAAAAATGTTATATATATATATATACACACACACACATATATTTTAAGAGGTGCTTAGATTACCCAAAATATTACACGGAACCCAAATTAGGTCCTTTTTATACTCTCAGGGAATCTACAGCAAATATAGAAAGATGTGCATAATTAAATTTGAGCAGTGAAATATAAGAAGTAATATAAGAGGGGAGCAGATATGGCTCAAGCAGTTGAGCACCTGCTTCCCACATGGGAGGTCCCAGGTTTGGTTCCCTGTTCCTCCTAGGAAAAAAAAAAAAAAAAACAATCAAAACAAACCAAAAAACCAACTCAGAGGAGCCAATGTGGCACAGTGGTTGAGCACTGGCTTCCCACGGTCCAAGCCCCAGCTTCCAGTACCTCAAAACAAAACAAAAAAAGTAATATAACATGTATATTGTTTGGCAGGGTACAGTGGGGAAAAGTGCTGGGAAAGACTTCTTAAAATGTAGCAATGCTTCACTGAGAAGTGGGTGAGGAATAGGTGTTCCCACACAGGCAGGTGGCAGGGTTCAGTGCAGGCAGTAAGAGCACATCCGTGAGAAAATTTGAGTTTGGTGTGGTATCGTGTAAGGTGGAGAGAAGATGAGCAATGAGACCAGAGAGGGGACCAGAGATCAAATCACTAGGGGCCCATTTGTGGTTTTGTTGTTAATGAAATCTGTAAAAAAAATTATACTGGTGACAATAACAAAGATAAATTGGGATTTCAAGAATGGAAACATAGGCTTTTGAAAGTATTTAAGTATTTTAAGAAAAATAATAAAATAGGTTTCATATTCAGAATTCTTCCTTAAAGAAAGCATTTCAGGTATGCATGAATTCCGTATAGTAAGAGGTTCCTATAAAAGAAGCCAAACCATTCTATGCCCACATGGGGAAAAAAAGTAGTGCAGTACTTTATGGGTAGAAACCAACTGAAGTGAAGGGAAATTTATGTTAGAAGCTGAAGCTTCATCTTCTGATGTAATAAAACAAATTATGAGAACTTTATTTACGTGAAAACCCATAATGTTGAAAAAGTGTTCAAAGTTTTCTATAAACAGGAACAATGTGTTCTAACCAAAAATATATAAAAAGTACATATTGAATAACTGCTTTGAGTATTTGATCCTTTCCAATTCTGTAATTATATGAATGACTTCCCAGACTTTCTAAAGAATGCAATATATAATTACTTATGGTTATAATTTGTTTTGGTGAAGAAAATGTTTTATCTGTTCTGTTTCTTCCTCCATAAAAAACTGTAATCTCCCAAAGGGTAGGACACATATCTATAGTCTTCTTTGTAGTTCAGCCATAGTAATTCTGTTATATTTTGATCTTAGTAAAATATCTGACAGCCTAATACAAAGAGATAGCTTCATTTCTTTAAGCAAGTCTATCATGTCTTTGGATTTCTACTAGAATAAATTTGAAGACTATTACCCATTTAAAAACATGATTCTTTATAAAGTTATTTGCTTTCATCTTCCTTTAAACAGCATACTCCCCCAGTTCATTTTTTAAAAATACCCACTTTACAGAAATTCTTTTTGAATGCAAATGGGGAAACACCTTGTAGAGTTTATTGCATTGAGTTGTTAACCCTCTGACCAATAAGCTTTTTATTTCGTTTTGAAAGATGGACCCTGTAATGTCAACATCAGTTCCAGTATATTCATTGAGACTGGATAAAGAATATGAAGTGCATGTGAGATCCAGACAAAGGAACTCTGAAAAATATGGGGAGTTCAGTGAGGTGCTCTATGTGACACTCCCTCAAGTGAGCCCATTGGCCTGTGAAGAAGGTAAAAAAAAAAAAAAAAAAAAAAAAAAAAATTAAAATGGCAGCCAACACGGCTTTTGTCAATATACAGTTAATACATTCATACACTGTTATGGTGTTGTCCAATCAAGACACATTCACATCAAATGTCAGGGTGGGAGAACTTGAGATCACCATCTGTATTAGTTATCTTCCATTACAAAAGAAGAAGGAGAATTTCATTTCCAAATTATTTCCAGGACTTTTCCTGATGTATGTGAGAAGTTCAGAGAAGGAAAGATGCACTAAAATTTTAACAATGGCTATCTCTGGAATATGTTTCTATATTTCTCAAATATTCTGTTTGTTTTGCATTTGTAATCAGAAAAACGATGTTTTTAATGCCAAGGGAAGAAATTCTGTAACGGTAGTAACAGTTGTATACATGGCACCTAAGAGACGGCCTGATATTGAATCAGCATAGTGGTCAGTGACAGGTGCTGATTGGTTCTAGAACTTTAGTTGTGGCTTTTAAACCTGGAGGACGGTTTAATAAATAGTATGCCAGTTCTACTCAAAGGTGGCATGGAACATTTGGAGAGCCTATATAGGAGGACTACAAAGAGGATTAAAGGTTTAAAGAAAATGAGACATAGGAATTCAGAATAAAAGAATTAAAACTTTTATATACAGAATTAAAGATGACTGCTTAATAATGAGCAGTAAATGAATAAAGCAATTTCATTCCAGAATGGGTTGGCTATAGCCATCTCTGTTAAAAACATAAGATTTACAGGGTCGTTTGAGGAGATGAGATTTCCTAATGAAGCAATCACAAGCTACAGAGAAATTAAAATTATGTTTCTGCATTTTACTGTACCGTAAAATCTTATGATACTAAGTAGCACTGAAATGAGAATTTCTATAGCATCATTTTTTCTAAACTCTAGTTAGTAGTCTTCTTATTTCAAAAAATATTTGACAGAATACAGTGCTAGTTTTAAAAAGGACAATTGCCACATGCCTTTTAAGCATATTGTGATGGCTTTTAACTCAATATAGATTTTTTTTAATGGCTTTTCTTCCTGTGTTAAAAAATTAAACTCTAACTTTATGCTATGTTCCTGAATATATAATTGATATCAAATTATAAAAACCAAAAGAGACAAAATCATATTCTCTCCTCCAATAATTCTTTATAAGACCCAAAATACCTTCATGGGGGATTTTAATAAACATTATTAAATAAGAAAAGAATATTATAGCATAAAAGACTACTTTTAATGAAACATTAAGATAATTTCCCCCTGTCTTTTTTATTAAAAAGCAGCTAACCTCTGCCACTGTGGTAAGAATACCGGGAACCAACCACAGGGTGGCTGACAGGCCCCTGTGCTTAAGGAATGGAATGGAAGTTTTAGGAAGATATTCCCTCAAGTCTGATACAAAATATATTTAAATATGAAGATAGGAGCCCCACTAGTGATCATCTTCTGTCAGAGGACACATTTTTTAATATAATGTATGTGCTTTGCAGGTCTAAGATGTTTTAGTCATGATTCTTAAATAAAAACTCTGCCTCCCACCTTTTTGATAGATCCTCAGGCTGTTGGATAAAGAAAAATATCATCACACACAGAGACACACACACACAAAGAAATCCAGAGGACATGATTTGGGTAAAGTAGTTTAGAGAAGAGTTGAGGCCTTTAATGTAATGACACCCTGGACACATGTCAGACTTAAAGCAGGTTTGTTTTGGGTTTTTTGGCTGTTTTTTTTTTTTTTTTTTTTTTAATGGTTTGTGTTTAAATTGCATCAGTTTCTTTAATGTTTGGGTGTGAAAGGATTTGAGAAAGTAGACAGGTGTTCTTGGAACAGGTAATACTCCTACCTAATTGTATTCTGTTTCAGTGGCTATCAAGTGAAATCACTAACTTTATTAGATAAATATATATTAGGAAATATTTTTATGTGAAAAAGGAAAGAGAAATGTAAACTTTGCTTCAACTCTTCATAATTCTATGAGTGAGATACTATTCTTTTGTTTCAGACTTCCGGTTTCCATGGTTCTTCATTATTATCTTTGGTATATTTGGGCTAACGGCGATGTTATTTGTACTCCTATTTTCTAAACAGCAAAGGTAGGTGTGAAATAGTCTTCTTTGGTACATTTTTCCAATTATGCTATTAGATTTCTGTGTTTTTTCCATTTGATTATTTGATATTTTCTTTTGCTAATTATAAGTGAAATTTTTAATAAAACCCAATGAACCTTTGCCTCTGTTTATACAGCTCTCATTTATATAAAACTCAATTTGTTGTATTTATCATAGAGAATTTACAGGTTTAGACTCTATTGGTAAAGCTGAAGAGGGCATTAAGAGCTTAGGCTAGTGGCCGTGTATACCCTTTGATATGCACTCCTGCTGTTATCTAAGAGCTGTGTCTTCACCTCAAATCCTGAACAAGTTGACTTGTTCATTCCAGAGCTACATGGCATCCCTGTGCCTTTGGCTGAGTCTGATGCAGTCCCAATATACAGGTAAATTTAAGTGGCAAGCTAAAGGAATTACCTACATAATTCAATCTAATAAAGCCTTTTTAGGTTTCATGTGAGGGCAATTTCAAGAGAATTTGGGTTTTATTCAAATCATTTGGATATTTATGATTCTGTATTTCACATGCATTTGTAAACACATCTAAACTTATTTTCAAGTTTAAAGTGACTCCATTCTGCAAGTCTCACAGAGTCAAGAAACTTGGATTCCAGTTACTACTCTGCTACTGTTGTTTGATCTTGTTGGTGTCCCTTAACCTCCCTGAGCCTGTACATTCTCATGGGTAATATTTGAGGATGTTGGATGATATGACCTTTCCCTTTCCATTGAGCTTTAAGATGGTATCATTCCATCTTTCTTCTTGTAAGAACCTTATTACAGACTATAGGAAATTTTAATACAAAATGTATAAAGTAGGAAAAATTATCCAATCCGGCTTCCTTACATTTTGGACATTTTTAAAGCCCTATAGTAATCTTGTGCCTTCTCCTAGTACTAGTGTAACCGACCCTTCTGGTTTGCCTGCGATGTTCATGGTTTTGGCACTGAAAGTCCCGCAGCCCAGGAAACCCTGCAGTCCCAGGCAAACAGAGACTGTTGGTCATCCTACCAGAACTCAAGGCAGGTTCTCCAGCTGAAGCCAGAAGACCTCTAAAAATCAAAGTAGGATCTATCTGCGTGGTTTCTTTGTTTTTTGAGGTAATATAGTATTTGTAAACCTCAAAATACAATTATAGTAAAAGGAATTCTCAGAGTGCTGGAGTTCTAGAGAGTCAAGCTTGCTTCAAGTCTCCACCTAATGCAGAAAGGATTACTTTCAGTAGCATTTCATCTCCAATTTTATAATGTAAACCAATGGGAAAGCAAAAATCACTCTACAAAATTTCCCTTTGCCATTAACTTTCCAGCAACATTTCTATTTTTACAAACATAAACTGAGACAACACAGTTTCAGTTGTTTAGAGGAAAATAAATAAATATGTATATATAATTTTAAGTACTGTATATAATTAAATAATGCCAACAACAAAGGAGCTTAATTATTCTGTTAAGTAATTTGAATTCCTTGATTGTACTGTAGGTCAACTCCTGTACATGTTATTTACATGTAACTTCAATAGATAAATGTACTATATATATAAGGTAATTCACTCATAAAATTAGCTGTCAAATTTGAATTGTGAAAGCCAAATAAATTTATATTGTTTGATTATATTGGCTAAAAATACTGGGAAGAAAAATAATCCTCTCAAAGAATAGGATTTCAGTATAAGAAACCTTTTTCTAAAAGAAACTTTCCATGAATAATGAAGTTCTTCACTGTGATACTTTGGTCAAAATCACCAAATGTAAAATTGGGCTGAAATCTTTATTGTGCTCCCAAAATTTCCTGTGCTAACATGGAGTTCTTTGCAGAAGAGAACTAATTTTTCCCTTCATTTGCCCATAAAAAGCTTTATCAATGTCTAAAATTGCATTTGCTCTAATGAAAGTAAGAAATGCTAGAAAATAGTTTTCAGCAGATATGGAAAGAATGTGTAGTTCTAACAGGAAGATTCACCAAGTAATGTGGTGCTTCTGTCAGCCTTCCTCAAAACCCTAGGATTGTGCAGGCTTTGGGTCCTCTTCCTGCCTTTGCTCTCACTGTCATCTAAACCTCACCAGAGCGACCTTTGACTCCAAAACAAAGATCTCCTTGCCTTAGAAAGGTGTGCATCATGTTTAGAGAAAGCCCACCTTCTGCACCAGTCTAGAAAATGATGCTGCCCACTCTCAGCACGAAAACTGGAAAGCAGAGCAGATGGTTCAGGGTGGGTTAGAGAATGGGAAAACTGGGCAGCCGAGACAGTTAATGCGTGGTACGATGTCTTTGCTTGAAGTTTTGTGGATTTCTACAATTTACTATCTGAGCCACTTCCTCATTCCTTAATCCAGAAAATTAAGAGTTTACTCTTACCAAAAAAATTCTAATGTAATTTGGACTTGAATAATACAAACTCAAAACCACATAGTTTCTGTCAGGTTATCTTTACGCTCTGTCGTTCCCACTCTACTACCCACCCCAGCCTCTAGTTATTACTAACAAGGAAAGAAATTATTACTGAATCAGCATAAAACAGAAATGGCAAACTGATGACCTGAAAGCCAAATTCAGCCTGCATATCTGTGTTTTGTGTCTTTACTTTACTTTGGTTTGGGAGTAAGATTTTGCTACAAAGTATTTATAAAATAGGGAATTTTCTCATAAAAATCCAGGTTCTTTTTTAAAAACTGAAGGATCTAGTGGTACTGGGCTGATACTGCTTCATGGCAGCATGTGCTGAAGCAGAGGACCAGCGGTCCCATTTGGGAAGGGAGTACTTCCTCAAGTTTGCCATAGTCCCCATCCCTCCCTTTGACATTGTAACTAGCTGCTTCATTCATTGGCTTGACCTGCTTGGGACCTATAGGTTTCAGGGTCTGCCACCCAGGCATAATGACACTATAGCTCCTGGAAAGCTGACTACTAACCCGTGCCTAAATGCATCATCCTCTTCAAAAAGGAGAGACATGTAACAAAGTCAAGACGCCATTTGGGAAATTTTGCTTCCTACAATCAGAGTTATGTTGCATTTTTTTATATTTCATCATCTTTCCACATCTCTAGAATGAGGATTACATCGTCCTTCTGCCTTGTAGTTGCAAAGATTGAATGAAATATTGAGTGTAGGAGTTGACAAGCTTTTCTTTAAAGGGCCCAATAGTAAATATTTTAGGCTCTGCAGGCCATTGAGTCTCTGTCCCAACTACTCAGCTCTGCTACAGTGGCATGAAAGTAGTCATGGATGCTACGTAAACAAAATGAATGTAGCTGTGTCCCAATAAAACTTTATTTTAAAAAACATGTGGTGGGCCAGATTTGGCCCACAGGCCGTAATTTGCCCAACCCATGCTTTAGTGCAAAACACATCTCACAGTGTCCGGTTCATCAGAGGTATTAAAAAAATGGTAGCAATGACTATTAATAATTTATGTTACTTATTTCTATATTTATATTCATCAGTAACAATTTGTTTTAATGCTTGCCCCACTGAGTAAGCATAGAGAATGCCACTCAAAGCAACCTGAAAATGAAATTTTGTTTATTCATTGGTGGAAATATCAGAGAATGGGTTCCCTATTGAATAGACTAAACTGTCCATTCACACTGAGTGAAGTATCAGCTAATTTCCAAAAATCAGGTTACTGTCCATTCCCAACAGTGGCATCTTGGAACACTTGGATTTTTAATTAAAAAAAAAAAAAAAAAGAACTGATTGAAGTGGATCATCTCAAAGCTTTTTCCCAGAGCTGCACTGCTGATTTTAAGACATAAACTCTAGTTACACTATCAACAAAATAGGTAAATGAGATACTGAAATATATTTGACAACTATTTATTATCTTCTCTACACCAGGAATTATTCTAAGTGCCAGGGCTACAATAAGGCACAAGAAAGAAGGATAAACACTGAGGTGAATTATGGTCAAAAATAATTTAAATGCATCATAGAATTGTGTATATAAATCCATACTGACTAATTAGAGATACTTCAGATTTAATCTGTCCCACCTGAAAAGAACCCTGCCTTGGTTAATGAAATCATCTTTGATCATTTTATATTTAATGTGGACTGTGTGGTGCTAAGTTATCCCAGTCTATTCTTTTTGAGAATGCAAATAATTGTGACTCCATGTGGTGTGGTTTTCTTTTTTTTTCCCCTCTGCAAATTACTGCTGACATGTACATTAAAATTTCCTTCTTTATAACCAACATGGAAATTGGCTTCAGATGGAATTAGATTTCTCACTGCTGAGCAGTAAAGCTGGCTGTCAATTAAAGACATTAAGGGGGAAAAAAAGATTGTAAGAAAACTTTGTTTTATTTAAATTAACTTTAGAGAAAAGGATTTTTGTTTTTTGTTTTTTGTCTTCTACAGATTTCCCCTACTATTTGCTGCTTAATATTTTCTTTTTTTTACATATTCCACTTTTATAAAGTACCAGAATATTCAGAATAAGTAATGATACCAACAATTCTATCTTTTGAAATAACAGAATGTGTAACTCTTAAAGTATGTCAAACCAAAATTGTATTTGTAACCAAAATTGTATTTGTTTTCAAGGATTAAGATGCTGATTCTGCCCCCAGTTCCAGTTCCAAAGATTAAAGGAATTGATCCAGAACTTCTCAAGGTAATAAATAAATCTATCTAAATCTAATTAAATGACACCTGAATAAGAACACTGTCTTATGTTGAGAGTTTTGTTAGCTCTGTGCTTTTTTTGTACCCCTCCTTCTGGAGAATAATTTTTTTTAAATATTTCATCTCTTAAAAATTATGAAAATGTCTCATATATTTCAAATGTCTACACTTGTATATTTTTGTTTTTATATATCTTTGTTGTCATTGCTCTTTTTATAACCATAAGTCATCTCTGAACATTATTTGCTAAATCACGCAATCATTATGGTATCTTTTCATATATTTTCATTTTCTTTCTGTTTCCCAGGAAGGAAAATTAGAAGAAGTAAACACAATCTTAGCCATTCATGACAACTATAAACCAGAATTCCACAATGATGATTCCTGGGTAGAATTCATTGAGCTAGATATTGATGACCCTGATGAAAAGACTGAAGGATCAGACACAGGCAGACTTCTAAGCAATGACCACCAGAAATCATTTCATATTCTAGGAGCAAAAGATGATGACTCTGGACGTACCAGTTGTTATGAACCTGACATTCTGGACACTGATTTCAATGCCAGTGACATGTGTGATGGTACCTCAGAGGTCGCTCAGCCACAAAGGTTAAAAGTGGAAGCAGATCTTTTGTGCCTTGACGAGAAGAATCAAAATCACTCACTTTCTAGCAATGCTAGCCCCACTGCTCAGCAGCCCAGTGTTACCCTAGCAGAGGAAGACAAACCCAAACCACTTATTATTGGTGGAACTGAGTCAACTCATCAAGCTGCCCAGACTCAGCTAAGCAACCCGAGTTCACTGGTAAACATCGATTTTTATGCCCAGGTAAGCGACATAACGCCAGGAGGGAGCGTGGTCCTTTCCCCGGGCCAAAAAAATAAGGCAGGGATATCCCAGTGTGACAGGCACCCAGACATGGCCTCACTCTGCCAAGCAAATTTCATCATGGACAACACCTACTTTTGCGAGACAGATGCCAAAAAGTGCGTCGCTGTGGCCCCTCACGTTGAGAAGGAATCCCGTGTGGAGCCGAGATTTAACCAGGACATTTACATCACCACGGAAAGCCTTACCACTACTGCTGTGAGGTCTGGGCTGGCAGAAGGAACTCCGAGTTCTGAGCTGCCTGTTCCAGACTACACCTCCATTCATATAGTCCAGTCTCCACAAGGCCTTGTACTCAATGCGACCCCCTTGCCTTTGCCTAACAAAGAGTTTCTCACATCCTGTGGCTACGTGAGCACAGACCAACTGAACAAAATTCTACCATAGTCTTTCTTTTATTCCCAAGAGCTACATATTTAATGGCAAAGAGTTGGCTGGGGCTTGAATGCTTAAACCAAAACAATGTTTAAACCTTTTATTGGGGGGAGGGGCTCTGGGGAAGGGTGTGGATTCTAAATGCCTTTTCCTGAAATAGTGAAACACAATATTAAAAAAAAAAAAAAAAGGAACATTTAATCAGATAGATATTACTGTTGTGAATTGTAAATATTTTTAAAACTTGTCACAAAGACTGTTTAGTGGCAGTGATTGTCTTGTTATTGTGAGTATTAATTTTGTGATCCTAAGCATTGAATGGTTATGTTTTTAATGTATAGTAAATCATGCTTTTTGAAAAAGCAAAAAATCAGGTGGCTTTTGCAGTTCAGGAAAATTGATTACAAATCTTAGCACAGGCTAATTTTTAAAAAATAATTGGGAACTAAAATTACAGGTAAGAAGGCAAAAAATAGTTTGGATATATAAAACATTTATTTTGACATAAAATTGATAAAGTTATTTTTAATAATTTACACTTCAAGCATGGCTATTTTATATTACTCTACACACTGTGTCCTGTAGTTTATGATGATCCATCTAAAGAATATAGTAACTACAGTCTAAAGCTGGTTTAATGCTTTGGTCAACACACCTAAAGAAAAACAAGTTAGTTTTTTACAAGGTCCTTTTTATACCTTTCAAGACTCCTTAAACAATTTTAAAATGATTGTAGTAGCCTATATTATTGGAATATACCCATCCAAATTTTTAAGCAAATGTCCATTAATTTAGAAAACTTTAAAATGTTTACCATGAACCAAAAACAAACAAACAAATAAAACCCATTCGTCAGTAAATTTTAGTTCATGCCAAGAGAGTTACATGCTAAGAGAAATAGAGATTAGAGCTGGTTTATATTTACCAGGATGCTTTAGTACTGCACTTGCACATGGAATGATTTTTATCATGCATGCAGATCATGGGAGGTAAGCCCTATAACCTCTGCAACTGTATCTCTTCAAACACAACTGGGTTTTACTTCATAGTTACCTGACAAGGGAATAAGGTACAAGAAGCATTTTGTAAGTTGAAACAGGTTGAATGAAGACAGTCACAGAAGTTCAAGAAATAGGTTTTTGTTTCACAGCCTATCGCCAAACCCATGCTCATTATTCATGTAACAAGGGACAGGAAAAACAAGGTTTTAAAACCCCACTGATAATTCAGACTTTATTTAAACCAATAGCAGAAACTTTCTTCCTCACCAAACCTTTTACTAGAATTTAGTGAAGTAATAAAAGAAGTTTCACCATTTTGTATTTCCCCTGAGATGTTTGGCTTAAGACTGCAGGTAATTAGAAGAAAAAGGAAGAACCTGAATAACTTATAAATGAGTTTTCAATGCCTTAGTAATCAAAACATCATTCTTAGGAACAATTGAAATAGCTCTCCAAAAAGCATATTAAAAAGATAAGAATCATATGTCACCGAAGAATGCTTCTCATTTTCAGTATTTTTTAAAGGCTAAAACTTTAAATTTAGCTTTAAATAATATTTGCCATTGAATTCAGTCCTTTTTAGGATGCAAGCTTAATGGTTGGTAATTTTAAATTCCCTTTTTCTTGCAAAAAGGACAGTGAAAAGCAAGAATTGGATGTTTAAAGTTCAACATGTTACTTTGTAATAGATGTTCAATAGATTTTCTGCTACCTTGCTGCTATGGTATTCTCCAAGAGCTACATAAGTTAGTTTCATATAAAATTTCATCAGTGTAGAACTTAACTCAATTTAAAGCTCTGTGTTTGGAAGAACTATCGTACTATTTCACAATAGGCTGACAACATTTCTATAGCCAAAAATAGCTAAATACCTCAATCAGTCTCAGAATGTCATTTTGGTACTTTGTTGGCCACACAAGCCATTATTCACTAGGATGACTAGTTGTGTCCTGCGGTTTATATTTAACTTTCTTTATGTTTGTGGATTTTTTTCTTCAAAGTTTAATAAATTTATTTTCTTGGATCTCTGATGGTATGCTTTTATTGTCAAACACCAACATGAAAATCATCCTAACCCAGACTGTACAGAGTTCTTATTCGTAAGGGGAACTTAGCACACAACTGGTTTAAACGCAGCATCGATGGTTGTGGGGATTTTTGTTATATCCTGGAGTATGTAGAGTCAGAGGAGGACAAGAGCCCAACTCAAAAATATGCTGCTGGCTTGCCTGGACTGCGCCCTTCCAGGCTTCAGTTCCTCATGGGTGCAGAGTGATGTTTTGGATGGGTCACAGAGGTTGCAGGATGTATGCCTTTGGGGGTGTGGGGGAGGGATGGTGGTGCTTGAGGATCATCTCCAAGCTGCATTGCTAGTTTGAGTGTGTTGCCTGGAAAGAGGAATAGCAGTTCTTCCTCTACTAGTTCCTTGGCATCATGGAAAGGAAATAAGTCAGGCCCAGGAGGGAAGTCAGTTCTGTAGGTTGTGTAGGAGCTTTGAGAGAGTAGTAAAGCCATGAAGCATACATTCCTACAATAGGAGACACGCTCCAGTCGAGTAGTTACTGAATCACAGACTCTTGTGTGCAAGCACTAGGTCCTAAGATATGAGAATCTAGATATGGAATCAATAAGCCTACTTAATAATTATTTATTTCTTCAATAAGTTGGATGCAAACTGCCACAAGTTTTCTGTAATACGAGAGGATTTGCATTCAATACAAAAAAAAAAAATTTTCCCCACCTGCTGCCCACTGCCCCTTGAGCCACCATCACCTGAAAGGATCATGGGATAAAGCTCCAGGGTTTCCTGGCTTTTTATTTGGAAATACGATTTGGAAAAAAATTGTGTCTCTTCTTTCACTAATATAATGGAACATAAATTGCCTTAGCATTTAAAGACACACACATGAAAAAAAAAAATGTTAAGGTCACCATTTTAAACACCAGATAGTTATTTCTTACATACAGCCCACCAAACTCTCCCTCTGATATTTTAGGCTTATCATTTATATTGGGTGCTTCATGGTATCAGGTGTGAAGGGAAAAGAAGTTCCTGTTTATTTCCATGTATTGAAAGAGGACAAACTTTTCTATTTCAAAAGACCAATGGTATATTGAAGATGGTTACATGTGTGTTTCTGTATTTTAACCTTCTCAGTGGTTCTACTAAGACATTCTCGCTTGAATCTGACAAGCATACAATAGTTATATATTTTTATACCAAAATACTAAATGTCTTTTCCTGTTCCCTTTTAGGGGAAGAAATAGTGAAGAATAAAACTGGAAGTTACTTAACTCCAAACTCTTTAGTTTGGAATCCAAAATCCCACATGACTCCTTTGCTAGCTTAATATTTAAGAATGATGGGTAAGGGGCACAGCCAAATAAGAATTTGACCTTTGGTTGACTTTCAAGCTCTGTTACCCTGGAAATCTAAGGATAATTTGTCAATTTGTTACTTAGGCATCATTGTTCACTGTAAAAATGGTCCCTGACTGGTACATTATAGCTGCATGTAGAGAAACTATAAAAACCTGGAAAGAAACCATATTTTGGGCTTCCCCAAGTATGGTGACTCCTGGAATTGAGCATATTCTCTGTGGGGACACTGACAGCTATGCTCCAGTTCTAACAAAAGCCATTGGCTCTGAGGGGCATAGAGCTTCTAATTCAGGGAATCTCCACCACCCCAATGTAAGTCTCCTTCACTTACACCTGAGCCATCACCTGAATCACCCCTGGACAGCTATATAGACAGCCCCATAGACTGCTGCACAGACCACTACAAGGACTGTTCTAAAGCAGAAAGCCTGATGTCGTCCTGCTCTATACCCCTCCCATCCTACAGCCTTCTAAATATACATCCATCCTATAGGTATTCTCTGTGGTCATCTGGTAAACCTGAATGTTTAATTGAGCCCCGTAAAATCCCCTTATGGATGTAGCCAGAGAAACTCACCACTCCTTCAACAAAGCTCATGCTTTTCCATCACTGTGTCCTTGCTTCTGCCTCTTCCTCCACCTGAAAAACAACCATTTACCAATACTGCCTATTGCAATTCCTCTCATCCTTCAAGGCCCAGCTCAAATGTCTCATTCATAAAGCCTCTCCCAATTCCCTTCAGCCTTAAGTGATCATTCCCTCCTCTGAACCGCTTTTAATGGTGTTTCTCACACTTTGGTTGTTAGCTCATCCACCCCCAAGGAAAAGTTCACCAACATATGTCTTGAGACATACCTGTTTCCCAAAATGCTCTTAATTAAGCAGTTCTCTGGTCAAATAAGTTTGGGATACACTTCATGCTAAGCCTCCTTGGGGAAAATCATAGTGTAAATTGACATTTTAAAGCCTCTACAGTTTAAAAAAAAAAAACTTTAAATTTAAAATGTAACACAGTATTTATTATTATTAAAGTGGTAACCAAATGTTAAGGAAAAATTAATATAATGTCTTCCACATGGACATTGTCTTGCATTTGTTTAGTGACTTTAGCCAAGTGTTATCACATAAATTTTATTTTCTACTTACCAATGATAGCTAAAACAGGCATTATATGCATATCTGGGTTGAAACAGAGAACTTAGTTTGACTAGGGCATACAACTAGTAAGAACATCTGGCACTAGAACTCACATTTCCTTACAATAAATTCTTTCCTCATTTAAACTGTATGATTTGTTTTAACTGAAACTAGAAAAATTATGAAATTCTGTCAGTAATCAGATTTAAATATGTGCAGAAAAATATGTAATTACAAGGTGAATTATTAATTTCAAAGACAGCTATGAACTTATTAATTGAATATTTCAAAATTATGAATCGTTGAAAAGGATAAGTCTGAATATAGGCATTATAGTATTATATGAGATATTTGGTCTCTGTTCTGATTTAAACCAGAGGAATAAATTAAAGAAATCGCATAGTTCTTCATTCTTTTCATTTCTAAGGAGAACAGTCTATATCTTAATAATTCTTTGAAAATAATGCTGTTTCTTAAATTTCTACATTTAAAACAACAGGAATCTTCTTATGAATTAACTTTTCTTTGTCCTGAGCCAGAGAAGGACATGATTAAGGATGTTGCATTGATCAGCCCCAGGGGATGCCGTTCAGTTAGACAAGGATGGAGTAGGACAGAGCACAATTTGCATAGCCTGTTGCTCATCTGTTTAAAGATTTCTGAGTCTAAAGGGAAAAGGAGAGTCTGTGAGAACACCCTGCTAAGAGGGCATGTCACCTTCATGTTGACATTATCTTTTTAACTATTCAACTTGAATGACTCTTATCCTTCCTTCAAGAGTAGGCTCAAACCTACAAGAATTATCTCCTCCGTAAAATTAACCCCAGTGTCTATAAGCAGAAGTAGAGGCTCCATCTTCTGTAGTCTCATGTTATCTCAATTTTTGAGCTAGGTACATGTTATAATAACATGGTAGTTGGAACACTAGGAAGGGTAGGCAAGGTTATAGGAACATTTCTCATAGGCAAAGTGGGCTCAGACTGAAATTTCTCTTGTGGTGTTTACTTCTGGAGGCCTTGTGTAATTGCACATATTGACTAATTTAAAACTCCACAGTTCTTATAAGGTGGGCAAAAGAACTCCTGTTATACTGAGGGAACCCCAGGTATGAGGGCTAGGACTTCTACATATCTTTTGGGGAAACGCAATTCAACCCAAAGCACTTGTCCAAAAAGTCATTTTTCATGGACTCATCACAAATTAAAGTACATTTTATCTACAACCACAAACATCTGAAAAAGATATAAGAGTATCATAGGAATGAATTTTCAGGCCATCTTAATCAAGAGCTTTATTCCAGTTTTTATTAATATTTTGGTTTAAAGAAACTTTAGAAGAATTTTAATATTATACAAGTTAAGTGTATAAACATGGGCCCCACATTTTCATTTTGCACAGTACCTCACAAATTCTGTAGCTAGTTTTACTCAGAGGATTTTGAGCCTGGCTTTTCCATCCATACTTGGTATTCCCTGATAGACGATTTGATGTTAGATTTTCATTATCACTTTCTTTTTACAATCCTGGTCCAGCTATAAAATCTCTATCTTTATTCCACCACAAAAAGCAATTCCATCTCTCCCTAAAATTGGCCATAAAGTATTTTGCTAGAGCTCATTTTAAAACTTACTAACTCTGCGAAACTGATTTTCTATCCAGAACCTTCAGTGAGCAAAAAGAAATCAGGTTGAATTTATTATTTCATTTTGTGTCCCTTGTACTTGTTTTCACATTCTTTTTTTTTTTTTTTTTTTTTTTTGACAAATATTATTTTCCAATATTTTCCAAAAACCATGATGGAATCAGCTTCATTGTTACAAGCTGGTTTGAGTGTTTTGGCCTGAAGATTCAGATGGTTGTTTTGGGGATGTTGGTTCCTTCAGCCCAGCGGCCCAATGGTGCTTAACCTTCTAGCTGTGTCTGTGTGGCCATGTAATGTAGTTCTCTGTGGTTTTCTGGAGCTGAAATTGGTCTTGTTGGTTTTCAGCAGTATTTTCTTTCCCACTGTGTCTTCTTTGTCCCCAGAACAAAACTTTGAAAGGGCAAGTAAGTAATTCAGCTATTGATAGAATCCTGGTTGCAAGGTGAAACCACCCATTAGACTCCAGAGTAGCTGATGAAAGTGTCAATAGGACTACATATTATTTCTAGATTTCTAGGGGACCTAGATTTTCTCTTTAAAATATAATATAGAGCTCTGTAATATAGAACTTAAATAGAACTGTAAGTTGCCTTTTGGGAGCAGTATCAATTAAGAAGTGAACACAAGGTCTTTGTAAATCATGCCATGTAGCTAAGGAGACAGAGACACTAAGCAAATTGAAAACAATGCAATGTTATATGAAGCCAATAGATAAATTGTTTGGTA
This sequence comes from Tolypeutes matacus, assembly GCA_026826555.1. Lineage (NCBI taxonomy): Eukaryota > Metazoa > Chordata > Mammalia > Cingulata > Chlamyphoridae > Tolypeutes > Tolypeutes matacus. The sequence continues at coordinate 14,715,173 of JAKSZT010053783.1, read as the reverse complement.
CAATTTATAAGTGATATTAAAGTTCATATATCTCCTTAATGTGTTCAAACTATATATATCATCCCTATATAATTACATTGTTATTGATATTTCTCAGGAGAGGTGGGAGATGTTAATCAGATCACATAATCTCACCACCCTATTACCAAGTAATATGAATAAAAAAAGATGAAACCAATTAAAAAGTTCAACAACAACAACCATACAAGGGAAAAGCCATACCTTTTATCATAAATTCAAAAGATGATAGCCACCAAGAGAGGAAACTTATTATGGGCTCCTTAACCCATGCTCACCACCCACAAAATATTACTGTTAAATCAGTAATGTCCAAGACTTTTGCTTACACCTTCGAACTACAGAAACAGACTAAATAAATAACTTTATCTTTACTTTCTTGTGACTGAAGAAGGTTAGAGAGCAGAGGAGTAGAGAAAGCCACTGGGGTGAAATGGGAGAAGTGAAAAATCTGAGCTGACTCTCTAATGGAATACAATCTCCAGATCTCCATCTTCAGTGTACTAGTCAGGATTCTCTAGGGAAACAGAATCAACAAGAGATATCTGTAAATAGCATGAGATTTTATAAAATTGTCTCACATGACTGTGGGAGTACACAAGTCCAAATTCCATAGGGCGGGCTGTAAGCCAGGAACCCTGATGAAGGTCCTCCATGAATTCCATAGGAGATGTTGGCTGTATGAAGTAGAAGTGAAAATTCTCTCTTCTGACTGCTGAAATCATCATTGCTCCTTCTAAAACCTTTAACTGTAATTGTATGAGAAGTCTCTTACTTCTGAGGGCAAACTCCTCAGTTGATTATAGATGTTATCAGCCAGAGATGTAATCAACCTACCAATGATTTAAGTCCACAGAATGTCCTCATAGTAACAGTTAGGCCAGTGCTTGCTTAACCAAACAATTGGGAACCATTACCTGGCCAAGCTGACACATGAGCCTCACTATGACAGCCTACCCCTTGTCAACTTGGAAGCCATATAAATCATCTTAAACCATACTTAATCTCTAAATAGAAACAGTGACAGATAGATTCTTCAACTAACAATACTTACCTGTCCTGCGTACAACAGGAAACAAACTAAATCTCTCCAGAGAGGGCAAATCCTTAAGTAATATTCACTCCTAATCTTGCTTAAATATTAAAACATGATATTAATACAACTTATGTCAGATAATAAGGGGATAACATGGTGAAGAAAATAAATATATTTTCATTATGTACATATACAAACATACTCATAACAAAACAAGGAAGAAATATTCATAATCATTGCAGTCCTCATTTCTATAACTGGTCACATGGTCGTAGTCCATATTTATCACTACCTTGTTCTACTACCCATTCCATGTTCCCCTTACCCTCAGCAAGCATCTCAGCTGACCATGGTCCATACCTGGTGGGGTGACCCAAACTTTCATTCCTGAAGTTACTGGGCCACTGGTAGTACTACAAGATGCCCTAGGGGATCTCCTGTATTCCAGGCAAATGCTTCTCTACTGCCATTATGTGGTTGCAGTCGTATTTCCCCTTGCTAGTCAGAGTCAGTTATTCCAGTCAGTACAGTAATTTTCTTATGGGCCTGTTCATTCAGAGGCATAGGATTCCAAACTGTCCGTGTGGCCATCTTAACTTCCAGTTCAATGGAATCGTTGTTGTGTCTCCCGGTGGAAACACACCTCCTTGCAGAACTAAAATCTGTAGACCAGAAGAGCTTAAGGTTACAGGGACAGGAAGCAAAATTTCTTCTACTAGATCACTAGGGGGTAATAGGAAGTGGTGCCATTTCCATCTCCTGGCTAAGGGAGAAACAACCCCATAGAGCTGATTTAGAGCATACACAGCTTCCTGGAGAACATTGCCACAGTCCTATGAGATATTGCCACCCAGTTGGCACCATAATTGAATTTTCAACCATAAGTCCCAAAGAGAGGAGGAGTGAAGAATAGAATAGATGGAATATAGGACATTTTGGGGGCATTGGAATTGTTCTGCATGATCTTGCAATAATGGATACAAGCCAGTTTAAATTTCGTCAAAATTTATAAAAGGATATGGTCCAAATTGTAAACCATAATGTAAACCATTGAACATGGTCAATAACAATGCGTCAATATTTGTACATCAATTGTAACAAATGTACCATCCACATGTAAAATATTTTAATGGGGAGAGGGGAAAGGGGGGAAGGCATTGGGTATATGGGAATCCTCTATATTCTCTACGTGACTTTTCCATAACCTAAAGCTTTTTGAAGATAAAATGAAAACAAAAAGAAGACACTGAGGGAATAAATGGAAGAAAATATCACTGTGCATACAAGACAACAGATCTTAACAGTGATGAAAGACATAATGTCTAAATTTTTTTTTTTTAAGAAAATTTTTTTTACTTTTTTGGATTTTGTATGTTATTTTTTAAAGTATAGTTATTTCATTTTCTTAATTTTATTATTTGGTTATTTTCTTGGATTCATCTTTGGAGAGGTTTTTGGATCACAGGAGGGTCATAATTGTGGCAAGGTGTCAGTGATAGGGGAATGCATGGGAGGGGATTCATCTGGGGCATGCCTCTAAGGCATATGAATGTGCTCAAGTGGTCATTGGGCATTGTCATGGTGGGTGGAGATCCACACAATAACCAAAAGAATATCTAATTCCCATCCTGGGGAGTTCTGCTACATTCTCTAATGGGACAGCAAGAATCCCCCAAGTACATGGGTGGTGCCTGGTGAAAGAAAACAGACCATTGCACCGGGCCCTTGATATTGATGTCTATACTTATGAACCTTTACTTTTGAAATTGAAACTTAGCCTAGTAAGAGTTACCTCCTGAGGGCCTCATTGTTGCTCAAATATGGCCTCTCTCTAAGTCAAACTCAGCATATAAACACACTACCATCCCCCTGGCATGGGACATGACTCCCGGGGTTGAGCGTCCCTGGCACAGAGGGATTATTACCAAGCACCAACTAACAAAGCACCAGAAAAAGGCCTTGACCATAAGGGGGAAATGGTAAATACAAATGAGTTTTTATGGCTAAGAGATTCCAAAGTGAGTCAGGAGTCATTCCAGAGGTTACGCTTATGCAAGTCTCAGCAGGATCTCATTGACTGACACAGTAAATAGTGCCTCGGATAGCAAGGCTGCTGAGCACTCAAGAGACATCCAGACACTATAGGCAGGGCAGACAGCTCGGGAGTTTGGTACCCTACCAGTGGGCCCTACTTTGGAATTTATGCTCACCAGTGTGTGAGTTGGACTCAGTTGTGGTTTCCCTCCACATGGCTCTTCTGCCCCTTTTCTTTGAACCTATAGTTAGTACTAGAGTTAATAGGTTTATGTCCAAGAAATTTAAATCTTTGGCCTTTCCATGTGTCAGTTGGGCCCTGAATCTCAGCAGAGTTGCAACACCTACTCTCCTGTTCATTAGACTCACCCAGGACAACTAACAAGGTGATGATGATGGATAAAGCCCATCCCAAGGAACAGAGAGAGTCTGCAACTACAAACAAAGTAGTTCTATTCATCTGCCCCATAGGATCTAAGCCCCTCTCAATTAGAGGCAGAGTGGAGATCACCATTCTAAAATCCTCAGGATTCAGAAATGAGCAATGGGCTAAAGTAGACTTACTATTATTCTACTATAGACATTGTTACTCTATCAATGGAAGAACGTGTATCATTGCTATAAAGGCAAGGCCACCAGAGACTCTTAGGGGAGGGAGAATGAAAAATAGGTATAATATGGGGGCATTTTCAAGACAATGGAATTGTCCTGCATGACATTGCAATGACAGATACAGGCCATTATATATTTTTTCATAACTTACAAAATTATGCAGGACAGAGTGTAAACTATAACAAATGTGTTCATCAATTGTAACAAATGAACCACACTAATGAAGGATGTTGTTAATGTGGGAAAGTGTAGGAGGGGGAGGGAGTGTGGCATATGGGAATCCCCTATATTTTTTATGTAACACTTATGTAATCTAAATTTTCTTTAAAATAAATAAATAAATGTTTTTTTAAAAGGCCATTCCACCATTCAATCAATCCAGCTGCTTCAGAGTGATGGGGAACATGATAAGACCAGTAAATTCCATGAGCATGTGCCCATTCCTGCACATCATTTGCTGTGAAGTGGTTTCCTTGATCAGAAGCAATGCTGTGCAGAATACCATGCAGAATATGGTGGATAACACATACTGTAAGTCCAAGAATGGTAGTTTTTGCAGAAGCATTGTGTCCAGGGAAAGCAAACCCATATCCATAGTATGTGTCTATAACAGAATAAATTGCTGCCCCCTCCATAATGGAATTTTCCAAATGTAATCAACCTATCACCAGGTAGCGGGCTGATCATCTCGAGGAATACGGCCATATTGGGGACTGAGTGTGAGTCTCTGCTGCTGGCAGATTGGTAGTACCTGTACCCAGGTCAGCTTTGGTGAGAGGAAGTCCATGTTGCTAAGCCTATAGCCCATACATAACCTCCATCCCTACCACCATGGCCACTTTGTTCATAAGCCCTTTGGGCAATGATGAGTGGCTGGGTAAAGAAGCTAACTGGTATCCACAGAATAAGTCATCTTATCTACTTGATTATTAAAGTCTTCCTCTGCTGAAGACACCTTCTGGTGAACCTTCCCATGGGACACAAATAATCTCATGTTTTTTACCCTCTCCGAAAGGTCTTCCACATGCCTCTTCCCCAGATCTCTTTCTCACCAATTTCCCAATCATGTTCCTTCCAAGTTCTTTACCATCCAGCCAAACTATTGGCAACAGCCCACGAATCAGTGTGCAAATGCACCTCTGACCATTTCTCCTTCCAAGAAAAATGAACAACTAGATGCACTGCTCTAGGTTCTGCCCACTGGGAGGATTTTCCTTCACCACTGTCATTCAGAAACGTCCAAGAAAGGTGCTTCAGTGCTGCAGCTGTCCACTTTCGGGTGGTACCTGCGTATCTTGCAGAACCATCTGTAAACCAGGCCCGAGTTTTCTTTTCCTCAGTCAGATGATTGTAAGGAACTCCCCAAGAGAACATAGCTGTGGGCTGGGACAAAGAAGGTAATATGGCAGGAGTGGGGGGAACGGGCATCTGGGCCTCTTCCTCGTTTAACTTGCTTGTGCCTTCAGGACTTGCTTGAGCCCTATCCCGCATATACCACTTCCATTTTATGATGGAGTGCCACTGTGCACACCCAAATTCATGATTTGGTGGTCAGACAATACCCAGTTCATGACAGGTAACTCAGGTCTCATGATAACTTGGTGGCCCATGGTTATACGTTCAGTCTCTATTAAAGCCCAGTAGCAGGCCAAAAGTTGTTTCTCAAAAGGAGAATAGTTATCTACGACAGAGCTTTGCTCCAAAATCCTAAGGTTCTATGTTGTGATTCTCCTATAAGGCCCTGCCAAAGGCTCCAGATGACATCTCTATTTGCACTGACACTTCCAGCACCATTGGATCTGCTGGATCATGTGGCCCAAGTGACAGAGCAGCTTGCACAGCAAACCGGACCTTGTGTAGAGCCTCTTCTTGTTTCAGATCCCACTCAAAACTGGCAGCTTTTCCAGTGTCACTCAATTTAAGGAAAAATCCACATTCCAAAATAGAATAAGCTCCCAAGGAAATAGAATAAGCTCCCATTAAAGAATTGAACTCCATTAGCAAATACTTAACAAAATCTCAGAGAAGAGATCAGAGCTTGTTTTTCCATTGTATTTATCAGTGTTCTTAAGGAAAACAGAACTGACGGGAGATATATATTATGCAAACATTATGAGATATTTTAAAGAATTGACTCCCATGGCTGTGGGGATGGTCAAGTCCAAATTCCGCAGGGTAGGCTGCAAGCTGGGATGTCTGATGAAGGTTTTAGATGAATTCTACAGGAGAAGCTGGCTGGCTGAAGTAGAAACAGAAATTCCCCTTTCTGACTGCTGAAATCACCACTTCTTTAAGGCCTTCAACTGGTTGGATGAGACTTTTCTCTTTATTGTAGGCAGTCTCCTCAGTTCATTGTAGATGTAATCAGCTACAGATGCAATCAACTTACCGATGATTTAAATCTACAAAATATCCTCACTATAACAACTGGGTCAATGCCTGCTTGACCAAACAACCAGACACCATAACCTAACCAAGTTGACACATAAATACAGCACACCCCTTGTCAAATTGGCACCCATACATCTTTCCTTAAATCATACTTAATCTCTAAAAAAAAAAAACAATAGTCATATTTTTGCCTAACAATACTCAACTGTCCTTCATACAACTGAAAACACAAAATCTTTCCCCAGTATAGGATACCAGTTCATAGATAATACTCACTCCTAAACTTGATATCCTATTAGATAAATAGTACAACATGAAGTTAATACAAATTCTGTAATATGATAAGAGGATAAGTTAGGGAAGAAAACAAAGAAATTTATTTATTGCTTTATGTGTATACATAAACAAACTTATAACAAAACAAAGAAAATAAAATAAGAAATATTCATAACAATTACTATCTTCATTTTTTGTTTTTTTATTTTTATTTTATTTCATTTTAATAATTTTTTTATTTTTTAAAAGATACTTAGATTACATAAATATTACACAAAAAATATAGGGATTCCCATATGCCCCACTCCCCACACCTCCCACACCCTCCCATATAAACATCCTTCATTAGTGTGGCACATTCATTGAAATTGATAAACACATCCTGGGGCATTGCCACTGAGCATGGACCATAGTTGACATTGCAGTCTACACTCGGTCCCACACAGTTCTGCATGTTATATGATGATATAAAATGGCTTATATCTGTCGTGGCAATATCATTTAGGACGATTCTCTAAATGGAGCCTGCAGTGGTCACTGCCTCCAGTGGTCACTGCCTCCACATCAATGTTGTAATTTCTCCCAATGCTAGAATTACAATATGTCTATGGTAGAATACCAGTAAGTCTGCTCTAGTCTATAGTTCATTCCCCAATCCTGAGGATTCTGGGATGGTGGTGTCCACTCCATCTCTAATTGATAGGAGGTTTTGATCCCATACACCTGATAGATGGGTCTCTCTTGCTTGCAATTGTCAGCTCTCTTGTTTCCTTGGTAGGGTGGTTGTCAATCCTCACCTCCTTGGTAGCTGTTCTGGGTGAGTCCAATGAACTGGAGAGTAGGTGTTGCAACTCCTCTGAGGGTCCAGGCCCAGCTGGCACATAGACAGCCCAAAGACTCCAGTCTTTTGGACGTACACCTACAAATTCCAGCACCAAGTATAGGCTTAAACAGAAGGGACAGATGAGCCATGTGTAAGGAAGCCATAATTGACTCCAACTCTATCACTCTCAGGAGCACAAACCCCAAAGTAGGGCCCACTGGCAAGGCACAAAATTCCGGAGCTATCTGCCCTGACCATAGGACCTGGGTGTCTCCAGAGCCCTCAGGAGCCCCACTATTTGGGGTAGTATCACTTTGGCAGTCTATGAGATCCTGCTGAGATGTGTATAAGTGTTACCTCTGGGATGACCTCCCATCTTACTTTGAAGTCTATTAGCCATATAAACTCATTTCTCTTTACCTTTCCCCCCTTTTATTTGAGGACTTTTTCCAGTTGCATTACTAGTTGGTGCTTGGTAGTAATCCCTCTGTGCCAGGGAGGCTCATCCCTGAGAGTCATGTCCCACACTGGGGGGAAGGTAATGCATTTATATGCTGAGTTTGGCTTAGAGAGAGGCCACATTTCAGCAATAAGGAGGTTATCAGGAGACAACTCTTAGGCACCCCACAACACTAGGCTAAGTTTCAATTTCAAGAGCATAGTCTCAAAAGCATAGTAATCAATATCAAGGTCCCATCAATGAATCATCCTCCTTTACCAGTCATTGCCCCTGCACTTGGGTGTTGTTGCTGCTCCATTAGAGAATGTGGCAGAGCTCTCCAGGATGGGAATTCAATATTCTCTTGGTTATTGTGTGAGTCTCCACCCACTGTGACAATGCCCCATAAACATTTAAACATATTTATATACCTTATTTGTATGCCCATGTGAACTTCCTCCCATGCATTCCCCTGTCACTGACACCCCACACCAATGATCCTCCCCTGCCCCAGTTGTAACCCTTCTGTGATCCAAAGCTTCTTCAAAAATGAAGCCATTAAAATAGCCAAATAATTACAATTAATAGGAAAATGAAATAATAATGATAGGTTTAAATATAAGAAATAAAATACATAAGATTTTTTAAAAACTAAAAATTAAATTAAACACTTGTAGTTCTCTTTTTTATTAGCCACCAGTCTAATAGGTGTAAGATGATATCTCATTATAGTTTCGATTTGTATCTCCCTAATAGCTAGTGATGTCAAGCATCTTTTCATGTGCACTTGAGCCATTTGTATTTCCTCTTTGGAAAAGTATCTATTCAAATCTCATGCCAATTTTTTCAAATGGGATGTTTTTCTTCTTTTTGAGATGTAGGATTTCTTTTTATATGCTGGGTATTAAACTATCAGATAAGTGGTTACCAAATGTTTTCTCCCTTTGAGTAGGCTGTCTTTTCACTTTCTTGACAAACTTCTTTGAAGCACAGAACTTTTTTAATTTTGAGGACATCCCATTTATCTATTTTTTTCTTTCAATTGCTTATGTTTTGGGTGTAAAATTTATGAAACCATTTCCTACTACAAGATCTTGTAGATGCTTCCCTACATTATCTTTTAGGAGCTTTATGGTCTTGGGTCTTATATTTAGATCTTTTATCCATCTTGAGTTATTTTTATATAGGGCATGAGATGGTGATCCTCTTTCATTCTTTTGGCTATGGATATCAGCATCATTACTTGAAAAGGTCATTCTGTCCCAGTTGAGTGGGTTTGGTGGCCTTGTTGAATATCAGTTGCAAGTACATGAGGATCTCTATCAGAACTCTCAATTCAGTTCCCTTGTTCAGTATGCCTAACCTTGTGCCAATACTATGCAGCTTTGACCACTGCTTTGTAGTATGCTTTAAAGTCAAGTAGCATGATTCCTCCCATTTCTTTTTTCTTTTTCAATATGTTTTTAGCTATTCAGAGCCCCTTGCCCTTCCAAACAAATGTCATGAATAGCTTTTCCAATTTAGTAAAAAAATGCTGTTATTTTTTTTTATTGGGATTGTATTAAATCTGTAGATCATTTGGGTAGGACAGACATATTAATGATCTGCTAATGTGGTGTATTATATTGATTGATTTTCTTATGTTGAACCATCCTTGCATACCAGGTTGAAACAACTTAATCATGGTGTATAATTTGTTTGATGTGTTGCTAAATACAATCAGCAAGTAGATTGGTAGAACTCAGCTGTGAAGCCATCTGGTCCTGGCCTCTTCTTAGTTTGGAGGTTTTTGATGACTAATAATCTTAATACTTGTGATTGGCCTTCTGAGTTCATTAATCTCTTCTTTCATAAATGTAGGCTGCTTGTGCATTTCTAGAAATTTGTCCATTTCATCTAAGTTATCCATCCTGTTGGCATACAATTTTTCAAAGTATCCTCTTATGATACTCTCTATTTCTGTGGAATCAGTGGTGATATCCCCTCTCTCATTTTTTTTTATGAATTTGAATATTAGCATCTTCTCTGTTTTTTTCTTTGTTAAAGTGTAGCTTATGATTTGTCAATTTTATTAATCTTCTCAAAGAATCAACTTTTGGTTTTGTTAATTTTTCTAGTGTGCTTTTATTGTCAATTTCATTTAGATCTGCTCTAATCTTTGCCATTTCCTTCTTTTTGCTTGCTTTGAGATTAGTTTGTAGTTCTTTTTCTAGTTCCTCCAGGTGTGCTATTAGGTCCTTGATTTCAGGTCATTCTTCTTTTTTAATATAAGCATTTATGGCTATAAATTTCCTTCTCAGCACTCCTTTCTCTGCATCCTGTAGGTTTTGATATGTTGTGTTCTCATTGTCATTGGTTTTAAGGTAGTTACTGATTTCTTTTGCAATTTCCTCTTTGACCCACTGATTGAATTCAATCTTTCTGAATTAATTGAGACATGTTCTGTGACCTAGTACATGGCTTATCCTGGAGAATAGATGTGTTTCAAGAAGAATATATCTCCTGCTGTATTTGGGTATAATGTTCTGTATATATCTATTAGGTCTAGATTCTTTAACATGTTATTCAAGGTATCTGTTTTTTATTGACCCTCTGTTGAGATGTTCTATCTAATGGTGATAAGGGTGTATTAAAATCCCTCACTATGGGAAGCGGCTGTGGCTCAATCAGTAGGGCTCCCGTTTACCATATGGGAGGCCCCGGGTTCGGTTCCTGGGGCTTCCTGGTGAGGACAGGCCCGCCCGCATGGCGTGGTTGGCTGACCCAGTGAGCACAAGCAGCAAGGGGGGAATAAATGAATAAATAAATAAAATCTTAAAAAAAAAAAAAAATCCCTCACTATAATTGTAGAGGCATCCTTTTCTCCACTTAGTTTTTCCAATGTTTGCCTCATGTATTTTGGAGCACTCTGGTTAGGTGCATAAATATTTATGACTATTCTTTCTTCTTATATATTACTCCTTTTATTAATATAGAGTGTCATTCTTTGTCTCTTACAATAGTTTTACATTTAAAGTCTATTTTGGCCGATATTAGTATAGCTACTCCTGCCCTTTTTTGTTTATTGTTTGCATGTAAAATCATTTTCAAGCCATTCATTTGTAACCTCCTTGCATCCCTGGGTCTAAGGTGAGTTTCTTGTAGACAGCCTATAGATGGGTCATATTTCCTTATCCATTCCACCAATCTGCAAATTTTGGTTGGAGAGTTTATTCCATTAATTTTTAATGTTATTAGTGTCAAGGCAGTACTTACATTAGCCATTTTTTTAGGTTTATATATATAATATTTTGTTTCAATTTCTCTTTTTATCTTTTTAGTTATTCTTACTAATACTCTCCCTTTCTACACTCTCCTCCAACCCTCTTTCTCCTGTTTTTTCCTTTCAACCTACAGAACTCCCTTTAGGATTTCTTGAAGGGCAGGTTTCTTGTTGACAAGCTCTCTTAATTTCTGTCTATCTGTGAATATTTTGAAATCTCTCTCATTTTTGAATGCTGGATGCAGAATTCTTGGCTGGCAGTTTTTTTTCTTTTAGTACCTTAACTATATAATACCACTGCCTTCTTGCTTCTATGGTTTCAGATGAGAAATCAGCACTTAAGCTTATCGAGCTTCCCTTGTATGTGATGGATCTTTTATCTCTTGCTGCTTTCAGTATTCTATCTTTGTCTTGAGCATTTGACAATTTGATAAGTATATGTCTTGCAGTGGGCCTGTTAAGATTTATACTGTTTGGAGTGCACTGCACTTCCTGGACATGTAAATCCATGTCCTCAACAGAGTTGGGAATTTTTCAGCCATTATTTCCTCCAACATTCCTTCTGCCCCCTTTCCCTTCTCTTCTCCCACTGGGATTTCTATAATGTGTATGTTTGTGTGTTTCATGTTGTCATTCAATTCCCTGAATACCTGCAGAATTTTTTCTATCTGTTCTACTATCTGTGCAATTTCAGATGTACTACCTTTGATGTCACTAATTCTTTCCTCTGCCTGTTCAAATCTGCTGTTATGTGCTTCCAGCATATTTTTGATTTCTTGCATTGTGCCATCCATCACCATCAGATCCCTTATCTTTTTATGTATGTTTATGATTTCTTCAGTATATTCCCCCAATATCTTCTCAATATCCTTTATCTCTTCCTCTACTTCATTAAGTTAATTCACAATATTTGCTTGGAGATCCTTGATTAATTGTTCCATGTTCTGCATCTCTTCCTGTTGTTTAGTTTGTTCATTAGACTGAGCTGTGTCTTAGAGTTCCTTAGTATGGTTTGTAATTTTTTGTTGGTGTCTAGGCATCTGTTTATCTTTATGGGCTTATTCAAATGGTTAGATTTACTTTCTACTCTAGGGTTTTATTTTGTTTTGTGTTTTGTATCATATTAACATTCCTCTTTGACACTTGGTTCCACTGATTCTATATCCTTGTAGTTGTCCATGTTTCAATGAAAAAATATTAAGATGATAGGAAAGGAAAGATAGAAGAAGAGAAAAAGACTAAAAGTAATAATGAGAGAAAAAGTATATAGAAAAAGAACCATAAAAGTTCCAGGAAAAAAATAAGTAATAAGAGTATAAAAGCATTAAAAAAAAAAACAAAGGAATAATAATTTAAAAGGTAGAATAAAAAAAAAAGAAATAAAAAATAGAATGAGATAAAAGACTAGAAAGATGAGAAGAGACAATAAATGAAGATTGAACAAAAGAAGGTGAAATGAAAAAGCAATGGAATTGGGAAAAATAAAAGAAGGAAAAGACATAAAGAAACTAAAGAGAAAAAAGAAGGGAAAGAAAGAGGAAAAACAGAAAAAAAAAAAAAAAACAGGAAAAACAGGCTTCCCTCTTAGGCCACTAGGAACTCTCTCAGGCTGCCAGTTCTCTTCAATCAATCATCCTGCAGCCCACCCTCCACAGGTAAGTTACCTAGTTTCAGAGAATAAAATAAAATAATAATATAATAAATATAAAATAACAGATCAAGATACAATAAAAAAAAACTTGGTCTATAAGTTCCCCTTCACACAGTGCCTGCTGTGTCCCTGTGTGAAGGATCACTCTCTGGATCCCTTCTCTTAGGCGGTACCAGAGATTGAGTCAGGAACCAAGTAAATGTAATACAGGTGTTCATCCACTGACTTACACCCACTTCACAGGTTAGGTAGGCTTCTGAAAGCTTATCTGTCTCTCCCCACCTCTTTCCCTTCAGGGCAAGTTTGACTTCTAACATTTTGCCAGCTATCTCTCCTGGCTTCCGTCTCTCCAGAGCTGTTAAGCACCTGTCACCACACCCCCTCACTGACCTAGTTTCTCTGTCTCCCAGGGCAGGTGGGTGTGATAGCCTGCCTGATCAGATTCCCCCCTCCAAGGGGCTGCTTCATCACTGGCTGGAGTCTTTTATCCCCCTCTTATCTGCCCGCTCTATCCCCCTCCCCCTCATACTTCACTCTGAGTTTGCTGGGTGCTGGTCCCACACCTATTTGCTCTTCAGCTCCCCACAGATGGGTCTCTTTCAACCTCCACTTGCTGGGCTGGCTACAGCCAAGATTTAAAGCAGGATCAGCTGACCAAAGTCACTAAAGAGAAATGCTCTTTGCCCTCTGTTATACCCTGTTTCTTCCCAGGGAGGAAGATCTTCTTTCCCCTCTGAGTTGGCTGCAGTGAGCCAGGGGTTTTACCGAGGCTATTCTCCTTGAGGGTAGGGGCTATGTGCCATTCCTAGCTACAGGAGCAAGTAACTCATGGTTTTCATTTAGTCTCTTTTCTCTCTGTCCCTTTCCCTCCTGGATGATGCACAGCACTCTCCTGGTTTGCAGATGCCCAAAGCAGTTCTCTCAGATAGCTTTTTGCCTTTCCTCCATTGTTTTTGTGAGAGAGCTGAGCCCTGCCTAGCTACTCTGACACCATCTTCCTGGAAGTCCCCCCAAGTTTATAATTTTGATGAGGTCCCATTATCTTTTTTTTTTTTTTTTTTTTTTTTGTAACTTGTGCTTTGGGTGTTTTAATTTTTATTTGAATCCTTCTGGAGATCCTAATGGCAAGGATGCTAATGGCTTCCTAAATGGAAGACAGAGGGTATAGATATCCATATTAGCTCTGCCATCTGCCTTTTCATCTTCTTTGTTTCTTTTTAACATTGCTTAATCATTTTACAACTGCATAGGAAGATATATGCACCTTTATATATGAATGACCAAAAACGAAGAGTTATCAAAAAAGATGGCTCACTCTATCTAACTACTCTTAGAACAAATTTCAACTTTTCTTTTGCAAAAATCATTTGGCATGATAACAGAAACACTTTTCATGCAATTTAGGCTCTCACGGCTTTATTGAACAATTAATGAATCAGACAGCATCCCATTCAGAAAGTAGACTGGAGCTCCACTGAGGGTGTGGAAAGGGGAAGCCCATTTAGGATGAATGCATAAGCAGGTGAGGATATGTTCTGATTGGTTTACATCAAGTTTCCATTTTACATAGGGAAGTCTCACAAAGTGTAGAGCAGATATGCATTGATTAGTAAGGTATGCATGTCCAGTCTGACAAGCTATCTCTATGGACCAAAACTAGTTTTATCACCAGGTACTGCTTATCAGCAATCCTGTAGGTGTGTTCCATTTTCTCAGAAAACCCCTGCAGGTCATTTCTTTTTGTCTTCTGGAAAAAACCTTGGAAAGGGATACCCTCCCAGCAATTCTCAATGCAGGCGGCTATTTTATTTGACTTAGGCAAATGTCATCCAAGTTTTATTTGATTTTTGCCTAGCAGTTACATAAAACAGGCATTTTTTTTCTTTACTTAAGTAAGTATTCTGAAATTATTTTGACAGGCTTAACTAAGGGTAGTTATGGTAAATTGTTTGCAAAATGGCTGGAATTATTACCTTCCCTGTATCTACTCCCTTTGCAATGTGACTCTGCCAATTCTCTCATCAAAAGGTAGAGTCTGTTCCTTTACTCTTTCAATCTGGGCCACTTTGTAACATGCTTCAGCCAACAGAATGTGTGGAAGTGACCACGCACCAGGTGCTGAACCTAATCTTCTAAGGGGCCTACAGGCTGCCTCTTTTTCTCTTAGATCACCAACACTCCCTGAGAACAAGCCTGGCCTAGTCTGCTGTAGGATGAGAGACCAAGTGGAATAGTGATGAGTCATCCCAACTGAGGCTCCAGGGATGTGAGAGCCCAGCCAAGATCAGCAAAGCCACTGACACAACCGACAGCTGACCACAGATACATTAGGAAACCCAGCCAAGACTAGAAAAGTTGCCCATCTGAGCCATCTAAATTGCTGACCTGAATCAGCATAGCTAAGTAAATGGTTGTTTCAAACCACTAAGTTTTTGAGTGTTTTCTTATATCACAATAGCTTACTGATACAAAGAACTAACTTTGCACATTGGTTCATTTTTTTCATTCATTCAACAAATATTTGTTTCTTACCAATTCTGAGCCAGCCCCCAGGCTAGATACACATAATATCTCATTTCATCCCCACTATAATTTTCAGAGATTTAATCCCATTTTATTATGATGAAATTGAGGGATAGAGAGATAAACTGACTTGTCTAAGATCACACTACTAGTAGGGGATAGAGCCAAGATTTAAAGCTAAGAATGTCTAAAGGCTGATTAACTCCCACCCCCAACTATGTTATCACTAAGAAGCTATGCTATTAAAAAGTAGAGGCTCTCTGGGAACAGTGGAATAATTTTAGACCTAAATCATGAAATTCATGTTCTATCACGACATTAAATCCATCGTGGATCATATGTTTTCTACTTGAACAGACTTATACTCTATTTTGAGAAAAAGTTCCTGAAAGTATCTCCATAACCACCTCCAAGCAGCTATGAAATACCAGGTCATTGAGAGTTTGTTAGACTCCTTAGTTTTCACAAAATTATATCACCCTTACATATACTTACTGTCTAAAGTATATTGGTCTTTTCTCAATAGACTACTTGTACTTCCTGTCCTCAATCAAAACTGCCCAGTTAGCAGTATGATCCAAGTCTTACTAGAAGCCTGTTCAAAGATTAATGTTTACATATCTAAGGAGGATTGTTTTAAGAAAAGCAGGCCAAGTATTTTGTGGTATAGGTTTTGTCTTGGAATCACAACCAAATTCCCCTCCCCATTTCAAAGGTGGTTATAGGAATCATGTCTGTCTTGTTTATATGAATGTTCTCACAGATCTCAGAACATTGTTGGGGCTCAATAAGTATTTCTTGAATTACTAGATGGGTAAGTGTTAATGATCTGAAAAAGGCAAAGGAAGGAAATGAAAAAGATCTAAAAAGCTTTGTGTTTATAAGACTAATGCTTTTCAAACATTAATGTGAACCCAACACACCTGGGAATCTTGTTAAAATGCAGCATCTGATTTGTAGTTATGAGGTAGAGTCTGAAATTTTTCATTTTTACGAGCTCCAAAGTTATGCTGATGTTGCTGTTCCGGAGACCACACTTTGAGTAGAAAGGGCTACATGGACTGTGATTCATTACCATTACCTTTGCTGATTTAGCTTTTTAAATAGTGATATTCTTGGCACCTAGGTTAAGATGGTGTCTGTTTAGGTGGACACTCACCATCTCTCTCACAGAGGACGGCTGACTGGGGACAGGATCCTGCCCAAGTGGGCTGTTCTGGGAGCCCACGGAGCGAGAACCTTTGGAACATCTATCTGGAGGGAGCTAGACAGGCAGGTGGATTACTCAAGTTAAAACCGTGAGTTTTTCCTGAGCTGGAAATCACGGACGTGGACAGCTAAGCCCCACTGTATTAGTCAGCCAAAGGGTGCTAATGCGAAATATCAAAAATGAGTTGGTCTTTATAAAGGGTATTTATTTGGGGTAGAAGTCCACAGTTACCAGGCCATAAAGCTTAAGTTTCTTCCCTTACCAAAGTCCATTGCCATGTATTGGAACAAGACAGCTGCTGACGTTTGCCAGGGTTCAGGCTTCTTGGGGTCCTCTCTTCCCAGGGGTGCATTTCTCTCTGGGCTCAACGCCTCTGTTTCCTCCACAAGGTCAACTGTAGACTATGAGGTTCTCTAGGCTTTGCTTCTCTCCACAAGGCCAGCTGTAAACTCTCAGCGAACGGCTTGTCTCTAGCCCGGGGCCTTCTCTCCAACATCAAAACTCCAACATCAAAACTGCTACTCAAAACCACTCTCTCTGTCCTTTGCCTTGCCTTTTATATTTGATTCCCCCACCCACCACACCAGCTGGCTTGAAGTGGTGCCGGGCTGAGGGGAGAGGCGAATCTGCTGAGGAAGGCTGATTTACCTAGCTGCCCTGAGATACAGAGGCTTGGCTTGGGAGAGGGTAGACTCAGCCAATTTTATAGTTCTGCGCTGAGGACTATCAGAGTTTCAGCTCCCCTGAAGGGGTCAGGCAGTGGAAAGTGATAAGTTTCCATGAGCCTGTTTGGGGTCCCCTGGGAGGAAGGGATGGTCTAGAAGAGGCTTGTAAATCATTTTGGTGCCATGAACTTGATTGTCTGGACCCCCTTAGAGCTTTGGGGAGCATACCAGCCAGGTTGAAGTGACACCAGGCTAAGGGGAGAGGCAAATCTGCTGAGGAAGCCTGATTTACCTAACTGCCCTAGGATAAAGAAGCTTGGCTTGAGAGAGGGCAGAGTCAGCCAACTTAATAATTCTGCACTGAGGACAATCAAAATTTCAACTCCCCTAAGGGAGTCAGGCAGTGGGTAGTGCTCAATAAGTTTCCACAAGTCTGTTTAATGTCCCCTTAGCAGAGAGGGTGGTCTAGAAGAGGACTGTAAATCATTTCGGTGCAATGAACTTGGTTGTCTGTACTCCCTTAGAACTTTGGGGACCACACCAGCTGGTTTGAAGTGGCACCAGGCTGAGGGGAGAGGCGAATCTGCTGAGGAAACATGATTTAGCTAACCACCCTGGGATACAGAGACTTGGCTTGAGAGAGGGTGGACTCAGCCAATTTAATAGTTCCACACTGAGCACTATCAAAATTTCAACTCCTGTAAGGGAGTCAGGCAGTGGGTAGTGCTTAATAAGTTTCCACAAACCTATTTAGGGTCCCCTGGGAGGAGGGGGTAGTCTAGAAGAGGCTTGTAAACCATTTCAGTGAGATAAACTCAGTCATCATGGTCCCATTTGAATTTCAAAAGGGAACTAAACCTGACCAGGAGAGGGGAGGGGAAATCTGCTCATACAACATGCTGAATCCTGTTGCCACAGGAGAGTAAAACCTTCCCAGGGGAAAGTGACTAAATAGCTTTCTGAAGAGCTAACTGACCCAATTAGTAAGTTAGCTCAGTGGAGGAATTTCTACCTTGATTATATGAGGTCCCTAGTTCGATACCTGGCTCCTCTAAGAGTAGTGAGACACTGCAATATCTAACATCCAGCTGGTAACGTAGGACAGGGAAAACATAGACTATTATTGTTGTACTAAATTCTTTTGGGTCCTTTATTTCTAACCCCCCCCCCAAAAAAAATAGGTTACTTAAAAAAATTTAACTTAGTTTACTTGCTAAAATCTGCCTCAAAATCTGCAGAGAAGCCTGCAGGGTAATTGATTGATGAACACAGGCAGACTGAGAGGCTCCACAAGGGCCCAATAAGGAACGCTGTTCTTCCTTAGCTTTGTTTGACTGCTTGCCTGTGTGTTTGTTTGGTTTTTTTTGTTTGTTTGTTTCTTGCTTTTCTTTTCTCTTTCTTCCACCCCCCCCCCTTTTTTTTAATTAGGTGCTGCTAGCTTGTTTCTTCTTTGCTGTGCTTCTTCTTGCTTGATTTCCCATTTTCTGTGTATATTGATTTTTTCTACCAATGTTATCTCTTTTCCTTCCTTCATCTTTCTATCTTCTGCTTTCTGTTGCGGTTCTTACAGTCCATGTTTTTTCATTAGTCCTCAACTTCACTGGTTTCGATTTCTATCTTGTCTATTCTGTTTTCTTTTTTATTATTATTAATGTTTTTCTTTCAGCCCTTTCTTTCCTCTTTCTCTCTCTCCTCATCTTCTGGCCTTTTAAATCATTCTATATATTTTTCTCTGTTTTGTTTCCCATTCCATTGTAGGTACTCCACTTTTTTTTCCTTATTACTCCACACTGCCTACATGAGTTATTCATTTTACTAAATCTTATACGGACCCCTTCTAACTTTTATTATTATTACTATTATCCTTTTTCTTTTATCACCTCTTTCAATTACTCTGGCGCTAATCTTTTTCCCTCAAGGGAACATAGAAAACAGCAAGGAAATTGAACAAGAACAAACTATCAAAGAGAAAACTTAACACATACACAGAACCACCAGCTAAATAAAACTCTAGAGCAGAAAGAGAGCCTAATCAACTGAATAAATCCATCAAGATAAAATGATGACCAGAGGGCAACAAAAAATTATAAACCATACTGAGAAACAGGAAGACATGGGCCGGTCCAATGAACAAACTAAAAACCAGGAAGAGATGCAGAACATTGAACAAATAATCAAAGCTGTCCAAACAAATATAACAGACCAACTTAATGAAGTGAAGGAAGAAATTAAGGATATTAAGAAGACACTGGGAGAGCATACTGAAGAAATTGTAAACATACATAAAAAGGTAATGGATATGATGGTGATCAATGGCACAATCCAAGAAATCAAAAAGATGCTGGAATCACATAACAGCAGATTTGAACAGGCAGAAGGAATAATTAGTGATGTGGAAGACAGTACATCTGAAATCAAACAGATAGTAGAACAGATAGATAAAAAGATAGAAAAAATCTAGCAGGGACTTAGGGATTTAACCGGCAACACAAAACACACAAACATATGCATTATAGGCATTCCAGAAGGAGAAGAGAAGGGAAAGGGAACAGAAAGAGTGATGAAGGAAATAATGGCTGAAAACTTCACAACCCTATTGAGGGAGATGGATGTACATGTCCAGAAAGCACAGTGCACCCCAAACAGTATAAATCCCAACAGACCTATTCCAAGACATATACTTGTCAAAATGTCCAATGCGCAAAACAAAGAGAAAATACTCAAGGCAGCAAGAGAAAAGAGAACCATCCATACAAGGGAAGCACAATTAGATTAAATGCTGGTTTCTCTCTGAAACCATGGAGGCAAGAAGACAATGGTATGACATAGTCAAGGTACTCAAAGAAAAAAGCTTCCAGCCATGAATTCTCTATCCAGCAAAGCTGGCATTCAAAAATGATGGAGAGTTCAAAATATTCACAGATAAACAGAAATTAAGAGAGTATGCCAATAAGAAATCTGCACTTCAAGAAATACTAAAGGAGGTTCTACAGGTTGAAAGGAAAAAAACAGGAGAGAGAGTTGAAGGAGAGTGTAAGAACAACTAAAAGGACAAAAAGAGAAATAAAAACAACATATGATATACATAAACCCAAAGAAAATATGGCTGATGTAAGAAATTCCTTGAAAGGAATGTTAATGGGTTAAACTCACCAGTCAAGAGACACAGATTGGCTGAACAGATAAGGAAATATGACCCATCTATATGTTGTCTACAAGAAACCCGCCTTAGACCCAGGGATTCAAGGAAGCTGAAAGTGAATGGTTGGAAAGCAATTTTACAAGCAAACAGGAATAAAAAAAAAAGGTGGGAGTAGCTATCCTAATATCGGACAAAATAGACTTTAAATGCCATACTGTTGTAAGAGACAAAGATGGACACTATATATTAGTAAAAGGGTAATCTTTCAAGAAGAAAGAACAATCATAAACATTTTTGCACCTAATCAGGGCATCTCAAAATACATGAGGCAAACATTGGAAAAGCAAAGTGGAGACATAAATGCCCCTACAATTATAGTGGGGGACTTTAATACACTATTATCACCATTAGGCAGAACATCTAGACAGAGAATCAATAAAGAAACAAAGTCTCTGAATAATACATTAGAGGACCTGGACCTAATAGACATATACAGAATGCTACATCCAAATACAGTGGGATATACATTCTTCTCAAGTGCACATGTATCATACTCCAACATAGACCACATGCTAGGCCACAGAACAACTCTCGATGAATTCAGAAAGATTGAGATTATACAAAGTAATTTCTCTGACAACAATGGAATGAAATTGGAAATCATTAAAGGCCAGAGAACCAGATTAGGCATAAAGATATGGAAGTTAAACAGCACACTCAGACAAACAGTGGGTCAAGTAGGAAATCTCAAAAGAAATCAGTAACCACCTAGAAATGAATGAAAATTACAACGCAACATATCAAAACCTATGGGATGCAGCCAAAGCTGTACTGAGAGGGAAGTTCATAGCCATAAATACATATATTAACAAAGAAGAAAGGGCTAAAATTGAAGACCTAGCGGCACACCTGGATGAATTGGAAAAACAACAATGAACTAGCACCAAAGGAAGTAGAGAGAAGGAAATAACAAAGATTAGAGCAAAACTAAATGAAATAGAAAATAAGAAAGCACTAGAAAAAATAAACAAAACCAAAAGCTGGTTCTTTGAGAAGATCAATAAAATTGACAAACCCTTAGCCAGACTAACAAAGAAAAAGAGAGAGCAGATGCAAATACACAAAATAAGGAGTGAGGAAGGGGATATCACCACTGAACCCACAGAAATAAAGAGTATCATAAAATATATGTATATATATATAAAAAAAATAAAAATAAATTTCCAAAAAAAATAAAAAATAAAAAATAAAAACAACCAGAAAATAAAATAAAATAAAATAAAATAAAATAAAATAAAATATATTTGTTTCTACAAAAAAAAAAAAAAGAGTATCATAAGAGGATGCTTTGAAAAATTATATGCCAACAAGAATGACAATTTAGAGGAAATGGACAAATTCCTAGAAACTTACAAGCAGCCTACATTGATGAAAGAAGAAATTGATGAACTCAACAGTCCAATTATAAGTAAAGAGATAGACTCAGTCATCAAAAACCTCCCAACTAAGAAGAGCCCAGAACCAGTCAGCCTCACAGGTGAATTCTACCAAACATTCTTGAAAGAGCTAACACCAATCCTGCTTAAACTCTTCCAAAATATAGAAGTAGAAGGAACATTGCCTAGCTTATTCTATGATGCCAACATTACCCTAATACCAAAGCCAAGCAAAGATACCACAAGAAAGGAAAATTACAGACCAATCTCTCTAATGAACCTAGATGCTAAAACCCTCAATAAAATACTTGCTAATTACATTCAACAACACATCAAATGAATTATACACCATGACCAAGTGGGTTTCATCCCAGGTATGCAAGGATGGTTCAACATAAGGAAATCAATATGTGTAATACACCACATAAACAGATTGAAAGAAAAAAATCACATGATCATCTCTATAGATGCAGAAAAAGCATTCAACAAAATATAGCACCCTTTCCTGATAAAAACACTGCAAAAGATAGGAATAGAAGGAAAGTTTCTGAACTTGATAAAGGGCATATATGAAAAACCCACAGCTAACATCACCTTCATGGTGAAATCCTAAAAGCCTTCTCTCTGAGAGCGGGGACAAGACAAGGATGCCCACTATCACCACTCCTATTTAACATTATCTTAGAAGTACTTGCTCAAGCACTGAGGCAAGAAAAAGATATAAAAGGCATCCAAAATGGAAAAGAAGACATAAGAATCTCATTATTTGCAGATGGTATGATCCTATATGTAGAAAGCCCTGAGAAATCTACAACAAAGCTTCTAGAACTTATAAAGGAGTTCAGTAATGTCGCAGGCTAATAAGATCAATGCTCAAAAATCAGTAGCATTTCTGTACACAAATAACAAGCATTCTGAGGAGGAAATCAAGAAAAAATACCATTTGAAATAGTAACTAAAAGAATCAAATACCTAGGAACAAATTTAACTAAAGATATAAAGTACTTATATACAGAAAACTACACAACACTGTTAAAGGGAAAAAAGGCTTAAATAAATGGAAGACTATTCCCTGTTTGTGGATAGGAAGACTAAACATCATCAAGATGTCTATCCTACCCAAACTAATCTACAGATTTAATGCAATCCCAATAAAAATCAACACTGTATTTTTTAATGAATTGGAAAAACTAACTACAAAATTTATTTGGAAGGTAAGAGGCCCTGAATCGTCAAAGACATATGGAAAAAGAAAAATGAAGTTGGAGGTATCACACTACCTGATTTTAAAACATATTACAAGGCTACAGTGGTCAAAACTGCATGGTATTGGCACAAGGATAGACATACTGACCAATGGAACCGAACTGAGAGTTCTGATATAAATCCTCGCATATACAGTCATCTGATATTCGACAAGGCCACCAAGCCTGCTCAGTTGGGAGAGAATGGCCTCTTCCACAAGTGGTGCTTGGAGAATTGGATATCCATATCTAAAAGAATGAGAGAGGAACACCATCTCACACCTTATACAAAAATCAACTCAAGATGGATCAAAGATCTAAATATAAGAGCCAAGACCATAAGACCTTGTAAGATAATGTAAGGAAGCATCTGCAGGACCTTGTAATAGGAAATGGTTTCATGAACTTCACACCCAGAGCATGAGTAGCAAAAGGAAAAACAGATAAATGGGATCACCTCAAAATTAAAAACTCAGAAAGCTGTTGTCTGAAAGATAGGTTTACAAGAAAGAGAAAGAGAAGAGAAAGTTGTGAGCCATCACCCATACGGACATAATCTATGCTAAAGTGATAGAGTGTAGTTGCATATTGAAGGGCTAGGACAGGTTGGTAGTGATATTATTGGGTTTGGTGGTGCAGGGTTGTCAGATGGGTAGATTGGGAAGGGTGGATTAGAATAACCAGGATACTGGGGGGATAGATGGAAGAGGGACCATGTGAACACTTGGAATTCGTGGGTATGAGGTTGAAAGTACAGAGGTGGGAATGCTCTTATGGCAATATGACAAGGAAGTGTCACTGATTTAGGATGTTGGTTGGGGGAGCATTCGGGACAGGCCGCACCTGGAGCAAGCTTCTAGGGAGTGTGTGAGTGTTCATCCTGTCATAATGTGTTGTATCAGGATGGAGACCCACATAATGAGATCCACATAATGAGTGGGAAGGAGATGGACTCCCATCTTTGGGAGGACTGATTTGTTCAGAAATAGACAGGCAGGGGTCTCTCAAGAGCAAGGGTGGTTCCTAATAAGGGAGGACAAACCAGTGTGTCAAGACCTCTTGTTGCATGTAACTATGAATCTTGTCATCCAATGAGTCAAGCCAGGGGGTCATTGTGGGCCCTGGAGGGATAGAGAGGGAGGAAAAGAATAGATCAAACAGGGGGTATTTAGTGGTTAGTGGAAATGTTTTTCATTACCTTACAATGATGGACACAGGACATGATAAATACCATCAAAATTTATAAAAGTGAACTGTCTAAAATGTAAACCATACTGTAAAACATTGACAATGTTTAGTAGCTATGTTTCACTATCTGTATATCAATTATAACAATATTACCATCCACATACAAAAAGGTTTTAATATGGGGTGAGGAAAGGGGGAGGAGGTTGGGTATATGAGAGTCTCTTGTATTCTGTGTGTGACTTTGCCGTGACTGAAAACTTCTTTGAAAACAAAATGAAAAATAGTGAGACTCTGGGGAGTGAGAGGGGGAAGGTGCCATGGTACAGACTGGACACCAGATATTGCAGTGATAAAAGGCAAAATATCCAAAAAAATTTTTTTAATTTTTTTTTTCATTTTTTGAATATCTGTATCTTTTAATTTTATTTTAATTTTAGTTTTTTTTTCTTTAAGTTCTCATACATTTTATCTTACATTTAAACTTATTATTATTTCATTTTCCTATTAATTGTATTTGGCTATGGTATTGGCTTCATCTTTGAAAAGCTTTGGATCACAGAAGGGTTACAACTGGAGTGGGAGAGGATCATTGGTGGGGGTGTCAGGGGTGGGGGTGCATGGGAGGAAGTTCACCTGAACATACATACAAGGTATATGAAATTGTTCAAGGGTTCACAGGGCATGGTCACAATGGGTGGAGAATCACTCAATAAATGAGAGAATACTGAATTCCCATCCTGGAGAACTCTGCCACATTCTCCAAGGGAGCAGAAAAAGTCCCCCAAGTGCAGGGGTAGTGTCTGGCAAAGGAGAATGATCCACTGATGGGACTTTGTTATTGATGACTAGCCTTATGGGTCTCTGCTCTTGAAATTGAAACTTAGCTTATTGTTATGGGGTGCCTAAGGGTTGCCTCCTGAGAGCCTCCTTGTTACTTAAATGTGGCCTCTCTCTAAGCCAAACTCAGCATATGAATGCATTACTTTCCTCCCAGCATGGCACATGACTCCCAGGGATGAGCCTCCCTGGCACCAAAGGATTACTACCAAATGCCAACTGGCAATATGGCTGGAAAAAGACTGCAAATAAAAGGGGGAAAAGGTAAAGACAAATGAGTTCATATGGCTAAGAGACTTCAAAGAGAGTCGGGAAGTCATCCCAGAGGTAATGCTTATACACATCTCAGTAGGACCTCATAGGCTTCCAATGTGGACATCACCCCTAATAGGGGGACTCCTGAGAGCTCTGAGGACACCCAGGTCCTATGTCAGGGCAGATAGCTCCGGAGTTTGGTGCCTTATCAGTGGGCCCTACTTTGGAATCTGTGCTCCAGAGAGTGAGAGAGTTGGACTCAAATATGTCTTCCCTGAACATGGTTTATCTGTCCCTTCTATTCAAACCTATATGTGGTGCTGGAGTTTGTAGGTGTACATCCAGAGACTGGAGTCTTTGGGCTGTCCATGTGCCAGCTGGGCCCGGAATCTCGGTGGAGCTGCAATTCCTACTCTACAGCTCAATGGACTCACCCGGACACCTGGCAGGGAGATGATGATGGACAATGGCCATCCCAGGGAATGGAGAGAGACTGCTGCTGCAGGCAGGATAATCCCATCCATCTTATCCATGGGATATAAGCCCCCTCTCAGTTGGAGGTGGAATGGACATCACCATCCCAGACTCCTCAGGTTTGGGGGAAGAGCTATGGACTAGAGTGGACTTACTGGTGTTCTGTTATAGACATATTGTGATTCAAGCAATGGAAGAATTTGCAACATTAATGTGGAGCCAGTGGCCACTGGACACTCTGGGGGCAGGGAGAGGGAAAAGCAGTTATAATACAGGGGCTTTTTCGGGACTTGGGAATTATCCCGAGTGACATTGCAATGACAGATATAGGCCATTTTATATCATCATATAACATGCAGAACTGTGGGGAAAAGAGTGTGGTCTACAATGTGAACTATGGTCCATGCTTAATGGCAAAGCCCCAAGATGTGTATATCCATTGCAGGTGATGTGCCACACTAATGAAAGATGTTTGTGAGGGAGGTTGTGGAAGGTGTGGGAGGTGGGGCATATGGGAATCCCTATAATTTTTGTGTAACATTTATGTAATCTAAGTATCTTTAAAAAAAATTATTAAAAAAAAAAAAAGAAAATATAGAGAATTCCCATATAACCCATCCTCCCCCCCACTTTCTTCCATTAACATCTTTTCATTTGTTTGTTTGAACTTTATTTTGTGCATTTAATAATTGAAAATATAAACAATTAAAAAAGAAAACACAGGTGAATAAAAACATCTATTTCTCAATTTTAAAAAATGCACCTAAAACATACTTCTATGGGATATGAAGGTGTTTGCATTGTATTAGATATGTCTTCTCAATAGATAGAGGCCCAGCAGCTCACAAAACATTAAACTTCCATCCTGTGGAAACCCTGCTACTTTCTCAAATAAAATGTCAAACATCTGTGGAATATATAAACTGTGCCAAGGAAAAGTAAACAGGTTTATATGTCAAGTCCTTGATCTTAATGCTTATATGGATGAACCTTATTCCTGTAAAATTGAAGCTTAGTCTAAGTATACTTAGACTAAGTATAGTATACTATAATATACTATATATATAAATATATAGTATATTTATATATACTATATATTTATAGTATATATTTATATATATAATATACTATATATATAAATATACTATATATATATATATATATACACTTTATATATAAAGTATAGTATAATGCCTAAGAGTTGCCTCCTGAAAACTTCTTTGCTACTCAAATGTGGCCTCTTTCTAAGTCAAACTCAAAATAAATACACAACACCCTCCTCCCTCCCCCCAATATGGGGCATGACTCCCAAGGAAAATCCTCCCTAGCACAGAGAGATTATTATCAAGATCTAAGCAGTGATGTATTAGGAAAAAAGACCTTGACCAAAAAGGGGAAACATTAAATTTAAAAAATTTTTTATGGCTAAGAGACTTAAAGTGAGTCACAAGATCATTCTGGAGGTAATGCTTATTCAGGTCTCAGACCTTTCACTAACTGCGAAAGTAAACAAAGCCTCAAACAAGAAGGCTCTTCAGGGTTCTGGGAATGTCCAGATACTAGGGGCAAGATACAACCTCATGAAATCAACGTCCCTTTAATGGGCCCTATTTGGGAATTTATGCTAATCTATTCCCCAATATAGCATAGTAATATTTATAATTCCCCTAATCATGATTCTTCTACGCCTTTGATTTGAACCTATAATGTACCTGTTAAGTACATTTCTCAGAGACTTAAATCTTCAGATTGTTTATATGCCCATTGAATTCCTGACTGTAATCAAAGGAATGATGGTTCAGGATAGCTGGATCTTTTGGAATCCCAAGGCAGGGCATTAGACTATATAACACAGTGAATCCTGTGGTAGAAGATGGATTGTGGTTGACATAAAATAAGAAAATGTTCTCTCATTAACTATAACAAATATATAATAATTATATAAGGTATTAATATTCTTGAGGATTGTGGGAAAATGCACCAAATGTAAGATATTAGCTATAGTTAGTAGTAGTAGTTTGATGATGTGCTTTCATAGTTTGTAACAAGTGTTTCACAGCCATGCAAAGTATTGTGGAAAGGTATTAAATGAAAGCCCGTATGCTATATGCATGTTTGCTTTGTAAGTTCATAACTTCTGCTATGCACTTACTGTTTATATATTTTCATGTATGAATGATATATTTCAATAAAATTTTTAAATGGAAAAAAAATAGTGATACTCTTAACAAAGTATCTTACAAAGTTCATTTTTGACTCTGCTCTAAGGTCAGTGTTGAGGGAAACTACAGGTATCTTCTGGTACACTGGGGAGCATAAATTCTAATGTAAGGCCCACTGACAGGGTGCCAAGTTCCTGAGCTTGTCTACCCTGCTTATAGTGTCTAGATGTCTCTAGAGCCCTCAGGAGCCCCGCTGTTTGAGGCAATGTTTACTGTGACAGTCAATGAGATCCTGCTGAGATGTACATAAGCGTAACCTCTGGAACGACCTCCCAACTCACTTTGAAATCTCTTACCCATAAAAGCTCATTTGTATTCAATATTTTCCCCTTATGGTCAAGGTCTTTTTCCAGACCTTGCTAGTCAGCACTTGGGAGGGAGGTTCATTCTTGGGAGACATGTCCCATGCTGTGGGGAAGGTAGTGAGTTTATATGTTGAGTTTGGCTTAGAGAAAGGTCACATTTGAGCAACAAGGAGGCTTTCAGAGGTAGTTCTTAGGCAATATATAATCCTAGGCTAAGTTTCAATTTCACAAGAAAAGGTTCATAAGTACATTCATCAATATCAAGAGCCTGGCATAATGGTCTGTCTTCCTTCACTAGGCACTGCCCATGTACTCAGGGGAATCTTGCCATTCTATTGGAGAATGTAGCAGAACTCCTCAGAATCCCCAATATATTCAATATTCTTTTGGTTATTGTGTGGGTCTCCACCCACCAAGACAAATCCCCCATGACTACTTGAACATATTCATATGCCTTAGAGGCATGCTGCAGGTGCACCCTTCCCCACACATCCCCCCAGCATCAACACCCCACACCAGTGATTCTCCCCTGCTACAGTTGTAGCCCTTCTGTGATCCAAAACCTCTCCAAAAATGGAGCCAATAATAATAATAATAATAAAATAAAATTGCCTTTTAAATTATCTGGTGCCTCCTGTATGAATCTCAATGTGATACATTTCTCCAAGAATCTCTTTAAGAAACTTGTATATTTTATCCTTTTTGATGAGAAAAACTAAGTAATTGAGCTTACCTCCCTTTCTGCTCTGGCCAGCAAGAAATTCAAAATCAAATCTGTGACCAAAATGTAACAACTTTTTAGACCTATCATCCTATGTATTTGTGTTTTATATTTTCCCCTGGTCTTTACTTCCATTTCTAATTTATATTTTACCTTTACAGAGTTTTTCCTATTTATGACACTTTATAAATAAATATTTATGAAAATAAGATTGAGCTGGAATTTTAGTAATTGGCAAATTTGATTAGGCAGACAGAAAACATGCCCTTAAGAAATGAAGGAATATTGGGAGAACTGAGTTAATTAATATGGCTGAAACAGTGGACTCAATAGATTAGCTAAGCCTTATGGAAGCAATAGCATTTATAACAAGCTGGCAATGGCAGTTAAAAGGGTGAGATTCTAATGTCAAACAATATTGCCAATAACATCTACTGGCTTTCAATCCCCTGTCAGTTTCTCCTTTTTTAGAGCAGGGGTTCTTGATCTTTTTTGTTCCATGGACTCTTTTGCCAGTTAGGTGAAATGACTACTATTGTAATTTACTTATTGCATACATTCATAAGTGAAGGAAATGCTAGATTTCAGCTAGAAGTCAGAGAAAATAAAGATATTAAGTTGATCTTTTTCAGTTCAAGCTCACGGACCTACTGAAATCTTTCCATGGACCCCTGGTTAAGAACCCCTGTTTTAGAGAGTAACTTCAAAGGAGCAGGAGAGTATCATATTTGTCTTGCTATCCTCAGTGCCTAGATCATTAGTAGCTGATACCTTATAAGTACTTGATAAATATTTTAGAATGAATTAATAAAGTTGTTCCTAACATTAAAAAAGCAATGTACTGCTCGCCTTAAGATTTTTAAAAGCAGAAATCAGTAGCTTCAGATTTTTTTTTCAATTGCCTACGTTCATATGTATTCACTTCCAAATCAAGACTCTTTTGGAAGGATTGTAATATTGCTTTCTTTTTACTTCCTTTGTTAGTATAGCATAATGATGTAATTTATTTCTCTCTTTTTCTTTTTCAGGCAGTTTCTGAGCAAATATTCAATGAATCCTCTCTGATTCTCAATCAGATTGTATTTGATGAATCAAATTGTGAATTCAACTGTGAAAGACCTTCCGTTTTTAAAGGTGAAATCACAGGAAACTCATGTAGTTTCTCGTTGACAGACACATTTTGAACCCACCAGAATTCTTTGGGGAAAAAATGCTAACATCTATTAACTAGGAGAGAAGCTTATGACTTATTCCAAACTAGGAAAATAAAGCTAAATTTTCCCAAATTGTTTCTGGTGTGTTGCTCATGTTTATTTATTCCATCTTAGCTATGCACTATGGAGAAATAGGTATAAAAAGAGAATAGAGATACCCCCCCACCCCCCGGCCAAGGAACTGCTAATACAGCAGGAGAGATAAGGGATCAATTCAAACAGCCCTAGCAAATGCCACAAGAAGGCCAGCATGGCCCAAAGTGTGATAGAAGCAAAGAGTAAGGAAAGGTCAAGCACTGTTGATGGATATGATCGGTGAATGCCTCATAGAGAAGACCCCATATTAGGTGGGTCTTAAAATGGGCTTGTTTCCAAAACTATTGTGATATGAGTCTCATGGAACATTTTATATTTACTAATTGGCTAGAACAATGAATTCAAAAGGCTATTTTCAGTAAATCTGTTTCTTTTCACTAACATCAAAGAAAGCTTGCTTGGGTGGTAGTCAGAAGTTTCAGCACTAGACAGATCACTAAAAACACACTCTATATATCAAATATATATATACATGTGTAGGCATATGGAGAGAGAGAAATACATAAGCAGAATAATCAATTTTGTGAAATTAATGAGATAAAGAACATGAGATAAAAGACATTTCAAAACATTTTGATGGGGAAAATTTTATCATAAGACCAATTTAAAATCCTAAATGTTAGCTCTGCTATTTAGTCCACTTCTCTTATTTTAAAAATGCAAAGTGAGCCACACTGCACATCTCTTACTTCAGTCTGGTTCTCTTACTGCTCTTACTGCTATTCTATATTATCTATACAAATAATAAAGTATGGATTATCCTATTACAGTTTACACTTTTCTGCTTCTCATATTTTGGACTTCATAGAAAAACGAAATCAATCAAAATAAATCTGCCATCTCCTACTCAAAAAAATGTAGATGGAGCAAAGTTGACAGTGAATAAACTTTCATATTATTGAATGAAAGTGAAATTTTATAATAATTACTATTTTTGAAGGCTTACTTTGTACCAGGAACTGCATTAAGCACTTTTTAAACGCGTCATTTCATTTAGCCATCACAATAGCTCTATGATGGAGGAATTATTATTAACCTCTATTTGACAGAAAAGGAGCTGAAGCACATATAATTAAAAACTTGCCTGAGGTCACTCAGTTGCTAAATAAAAAGTCTTGTGATGTAAACCTACATAGAGCCCAGGCTCTTAACTACTAAACTACCAAGCAAAATTTTGTGGGTGGAAAACCATATCTTCTTAACTGACTCTGGAGTGCACAGATTGGATTATAGTCACATTTTATCCCCATAGGTTATTAGAGTTCCTGATACTTTTACGAGCATATTTTTTTTAACTAGGTGAAAAAATACAGATTATTATTTATTTGATGGTGCCCACCTACTAATCAGAAATTAAACCAATGTGATTTCTTCTTTGGTTGGGGAAACAATGATTGATCTGCAGTCACTGGGAGAAACCACAAAGAAGTACTTAAAAAGTAGATGCCGGGAGGAGCTAGGGCCAAGGAGATAGGGACAGCTAGGGGTGGGAGCGCTAGGTCAGGGCACAGGCGAGGCCAGGAGAAGGGGAACCCATTGTTGCGGGAACCAGTTTCCGGGGAGGCGACTACAGTCACGGGAGGACTAGTAGCCCTGAGGAGGCAACGCAGGAGACTGTGAGAACATTGAATTGCAGCAGGTATGCTCTGAACCCTATATTGGCGGGTTTGCCAGTCCCACATTTTCAACTGATGTTTTTTTCTTCACACCTCCTCGCAGTGTCCTGTGTCTGAACAGTGTTTTGACTCAACCACTTCTCTGGCGCCTGCGGATTCTCGGCCCCCACCCTGCATTTTAGTTGGGCTCCTAATGACACGGGATTTGAGTGGAGTGAAGTCTGAGAGAGAATTCCTGAGGGCGGCAAGGAGGCCCTGGACGCAAATTAGCAGGCAGGAGGGCAAAGAAGGAAATATCTGTCACCCAACTGCGGGGATGGTTGAAGCTGGGCCGTGAGGGTCACAAGTCCGATTCTGCTTCTCGCTAAAACATCTGACAAGCACTCAATCACCAGTTTTCCACCTTGTCACACTGGACAAGAATACCATATCCCCTAAAAAGATCTTAACCTAGAAGATTAGAGGAGAGGGCCATGAAGACTAGAAATGAATTGGTTGGCTGAACCAGCGCTAGTGGAATACTAGGGATAGGTTTATAAGGAAAAACACTCCAAGGGATCTTTTAAAGGAAATGATGTGTAAGAAAATAAAGCTCAGATTAGAATGCTTTTAGTTCAGGAACCAGGTGATGAGAAAAAACTCTGTGGTAAACCTTTTTATTTAAAATGCTAGGGAATGTTTTAAAAGGTGAGGGGAGCAATCTTGCCTTAACTACTTCAGGGTACTGTACAGTTCTATTTGAAAATTACAGAGTAATATCTAGTAGTGATGATTTTAATTTTATGCTAAAAGGAATTTTACTGTATTAAGGGAAATTATTACAATTATTTTCCTTTCTTAAGCATCCAGTTTTAACTATTTAACAGATTTTAAATAGAATTTTACTCATATGCAATACAGAATATAATAACCTAATAAACTGAAAACATACAGCTAAAATTCTGTTTTATATTTAAGGACCATTAATAGTTATTAAGGTAAAATAATATTAAAAAACATAAAGGAAATGGAATTTTTGATGAAGGAACATATCTTCAAGCAATGTCTATGTTTTCTGATGTTCCCCATTTTAAACAATAATATGCTCTCCAAACTTTACACACACACAGAAACACACAATAGCCAGTGTTCTGAGTGGCAAGTTCATAATCTGTGGCTGTAAGAACTTCTCTGCAGGGAATTCATGGTTAAATCCAGAGTTAGTGTTCTATTGTTTGTTTCTCCTCAAAAACAAAAATAAAGCCTTATTAATTCAGAATGTATTAATACTTTGAATTAGACTTTACAAAGCACATGTGAAACTGTAATTTTATTTCATCCACTCCACAGTTCTGTGAGGGCAAGTGCTATTACCTTGATTTGATAGTTCAGGAACCTTAAATCATCTAGAAATTAAATAATTTGGCTGATAGCATCCAATTCATTATTTTCATAGCTAAGATAAGAAATTATGTCTCATCATTAATTGGAGAGGCAAATTAAATTAGTGATGCCTGGGATTCAAACTGGTTTCAAAATATTGCTCTTTAATTCATTCAGCAAATATACTTTGAGTGCCTAGTAAGTGCTAGATAACTCTGCTGAGCCCTGGAAATACCAGAATGTCCTGGCCTTCAAAAAATCTAATGGGAAAGAACAAAAAAGCAGATATTCATGATAAAGTATAACTGTAGGGATTAAGGTAAGCACAATATGCTATTGGAGCCTATAGGATGGGTACTTGACCCAGAATTGGGGGAGGAGGGATTCTCAGGGAAAGCTGCCCAGAGGGAATGATTCTTGTCCCATGCCTTACAGGACAAGTAGGATTTAGCCAGTTGGGAATGCACTCTGTAAGTAACAGAATTTGTGTAGTGAGAGAGCATAGTGACTTGAGGAAACTAGTTTATGGCAGAAGGGTTAAGGGTAGGAAGAAGTCTCAATAGAGTGGTTTGAAACTGAATAAATAAGCAGTGATTAGTTTTAGAAAGTCTTTTTGTGCCATGCTAAGAAGTTTGGATGTAATCCTGAAGGTGATGGGAAAATGACTGAGGATTTTAGTTCCGGCACTGAAGAAAGCTTTCTCACAGTGTGGAGCATTAGCTGGAAGGAGGGAAGGAGACCAGTTAGGAGCTGTTGTATTATTCCATGGTAGGAAATATGGAATTCTGAACCAAGGTATTGATAGTAGGACCAAGAGAAGGAAATGGATCAAAGAGATATAAAGGGAGTAGAAAATGCACAACTTAGTGATGAGAGACGAATAGTTAAGGATAGCTTCCTGGTTTCTGGCCTAAGATGCTAACGCTATTCATTAAATATGGAATAGAGTTAAGAGAGCAGGCTGAGGTATGGAGGGTGCAGGAAAGATATTAAGATCTTTTAGAAATGTTGAGCTTGAGATACCTGAAATCTGAGTAGTGCTCTCTTTTAAGATGTAGACTATATAAATAAGGAACTCAGGAGAGATATAAATTTGGAAATTGCTAACATTAGATTATTAGTGTAGTTAAAACCATGAGAGTAAAGATGATTACTCAGGAAGAATATGTAGAATAAGAAGGGAATGGATTAGAACTAACTGCTAACATAAGGTTTCAATATATGCCTGTTTTAGTTAATGAGTAACTCATTCATAATTAGCAATTTCTTTGCATATACTTAATTCTCAGAATTATTAATTGCCTAGAATCACTAAGCACTACAAAGATCACCTGATTATAAGAAGATGGGTTGAATTCAATTATTTCTAAGGTTTTTCCAGCTCTATAAATATGTGATTCTTTTATGTTAGCTTCTTGCTATTTATTTATGATTTATACCAAATCCAATAAGAACTTAAAATGACTTACAATGTCATTAAACTATAAAAATGTTGAAAGAACAGGAAAAGTGGGTCCCAGAAATAGTTGTTGGCAAAGAGCTACATGAAAGGTAAGGTAAAATGAGAAACATGTAAGAATGTTTACTTTTTCAGTTTATGAATGAACACAAGCTCATTTAAGCCATACCAAAGCTGATGAGAGATAAATTCCTAATTGTTCCTAATTATTTTCTGAGTTAATTTGGTCTAACCTCAAGTGACTTATTAGATTTAAAATCTAGTTCTTTAACTCATTGAGGTGGAAAAGTCTGTAATAGATTTCTACAAGATTTCTAGCATTACCAATAGGCCCAAAATTTGAAAGATATTAAGGATTTCTCTTTTATTTAAAAAAAAAAAAAAAAAAGAGAGATTTGGTAAAGTACACTTTGAATCTATTCTTAGGTATTGATTGGAAGGTGATTTAGCAAAATGTTGGAACCTACCTCTAACCTTAGGAACTAAACAATTCTGTTGACAGCTGATTTCCTGCAACCATTTTCAGATAGTCTCAGCTAGGAGAAATTTGGGATTTATAACGTTAAGAATGGTCATTGTGCATCTGAAAAGATAAGAAACTTAATTTTATAAATGATCAGTAAAATATCATATTTTGACAATTGTTATTGCAAAAGTTATGAAAGGCAGTGGCTCCTAATTCTTAATTCATTTTTTGGCTTTAAAAAATGATCTTGAATGTTTCCCTGGATTTCTATTATGGACTGTTAAAGCAACAGTAAAAATGATAGTATGTTACTCTTTTTTTTTTTTTTTTTAAATTTATTTTTTATTGTGGGTAAAAATCAAAATTTTCACAATACATACCAATATTTGTAAAATGATATATAAATATATATGCATATATGTGCATTTGCTTACAAAAATGTTATTTATGTATATATATAAATATATTTTAAGAGGTGCTTAGATACCCAAAATATTACACGGAACCCACTGGGATTCCCATGTTGCCCACCTCCCACACCTCCCACCACATCCCACACAAACATCTCCCACAAGTGTGGCCCACCACCCTCAATGGACTTACACATCCTGGGGCCTTGCCACCAACCATAGACCACAGTTCACATCGTAGACCACACTCTCTCCCACACAGTTCTGAGTGGTGTGTGCTGATTTAAAATGGCCTACATCCGTTGCCACAACGGCACTCAGGACAACCTCCAAATCCCGAAGAAGCC
>JAKSZT010053783.1:14658594-14679039 GCA_026826555.1 Tolypeutes matacus | reverse complement strand
TTATTTATATATATATAAATATATTTTAAGAGGTGCTTAGATTACCTAAAATATTACATGAAACCCACCGGGATTCCCATGTTGCCCACCTCCCACACCTCCCACCACATCCCACACACACATCTCCCACAAGTGTGGCCCACCACCCTCAATGGACTTACACATCCTGGGGCCTTGCCACCAACCATAGACCACAGTTCACATCGTAGACCACACTCTCTCCCACACAGTTCTGAGTGGTGTGTGCTGATTTAAAATGGCCTACATCCGTTGCCACAACGGTACTCAGGACAACCTCCAAATCCCAAAGAAGCCCCTGTATTTCAACTGCACATCCCCTCCCTGCCCCGAAAGTGTCAAGTGGCCACTGGCTCCACCTCATTGTTATAATTTCTTCCATTGCTAGAATCACCATATGTGTACAACAGAATACCATCAAGTCCACTCTAGTCCATAGTTCTTCCCCCAATCCTGAGGGGACTGGAATGTTCCCTTGGATTTCTATTATGGACTTAAAGCAACAGTAAAAACAATAGTATGTTACTCTTAAAAATGACTTTAACTTAATTCAGTTTATGCCTTTTTGAAATCAGATAGAATCAGGTTTACCAGATTTAGAATGTTAGGGATGATTCACTCCACTGCAGTCTATTGGTGTTTGCTTAGAGACAATAGGTATAGGGCTAAACATTCTGGACACTGAAAGCTATTACGGAATTCTATAGACATGCTTCATCAAAACATTTTTAAAGTTATAACTTCTGATTCAAATTGTGTACAGTTGGTCTTAAGAGCTGTAGGTTTAAAGTCATCAAAAGTTGGAGGAGGAAATGACTCCTTTCAATTCAGGCTAAAATATCAAGGATAGAGATAAACAAAGATAGTCTAAACAAAGATAGTCTAATTATAAAATTACCAATAAATATAACTCCTTAGTTAGGGACACTAGTAAAATTTTCCCTAGATTTATTTTATGACTATTGTTGAATTTTGAAAAATTATAAAAAAGTAATAAAATAGATAATTTCCTCTTTCATCTAGGCAGTCGTCTCTAGAAGGGAGATGGAAAAGAGGCAATATACCACATCCAAACTAATCATTTTAGGAATTTAAATTTGAAATGTACAACCTCAAATTTACACTATTAATTTGATTTATAAATTAGAAATACCTAAAATATTTTGTCTTCAACCTGTTGTACCCAACAAGATAATGCTGTAAAGAGTAGATACTGTTTAGACATATTTACCTTTTTAATAAATGGAAATTCCTTAGTTAGAAAAATTATTCCAGTTCTAGCTGAGAAACCTTGATTGAGCCACTTCTGGAATGGTAGAGTAAGGACTCCAAAAGTCCACTCCTCCATAAAACCAAAGAAAACACCGCAAAAATTGTCAAAATCAACTTTTGTAGAACTCTGACAATTAACTAAACATTTATAACAATCTGAAGAACATTTAAAGAAACACAGCTTAATCACTGTAATAACAGTGAGCTCTTTGGTATTTTAATGTGCCATTCCCATCCTCCTCTCTCCAGCTTTCCAATGGCATTGAAAACTAATAGCTTCACAATCACAGTAACCATTTATACCAACAACCTATCAGCTACTAGAAAGGGTAAAACTGGTTTAGAGTACTCCAAAATCCCATCCCCAAATACCCTTCTGGAAGTTCCCTGGAAATCCCCATTCACAACACTTGGCATTATTTAACATGACTCATAGTTCACTAACAATAAACTGCCTTTTCTTCAGGGTGTTTCAATGGCAATTGTTTAATATTGCAGCTGCCTGGGGCAATTATAATAGTTGGGGCAGATAAGAAGCTGACCAAAATACCTAAAAGAAAAAACTGGGTAATGAAATGTCATTAGGGGATTTTGAAAAACTTCAACATATTTCTGAGAATCTAGTAGCCTGCATATTTGTAAAGTGTTCTGCACATGTCCACAAAAGCACTGTCAATGCCCGACTCTCTCATCTCTGGCTCACCTTGAGGCTATGCACAAGCAGGAAGTGAAGGTTCTAAGTTGTAAATTGCTTGCCAGAATGTTAAAAACATACCCCAGCACACCCACAGATCCTCTTGACAAAACATGGAAGAATTTTTGATCCATGGCATTTAAGAAAATCTCTGTCCAATCATTAGCTGACCATTAAGCTAACCAAATAGAGACTTCAGTGGCCAAATATGGCAAAGAATGCAGGCGTCACAGAATTAATTCAGTAAAATCACTAAACAAGCGAACAGCAGCAACAGCAAATCTTGGAGTTGGAGGGAAGATAAGAGAATACTAAAATTGCTATAGTATATTATTTTAAATGTTCAGTTTTCAACAAAAAAAAAATTATGAGACATGCAATGAACAGAGGAGTATTACCCATACACAGGAAAAAAAAGCAGTAAATAGAAATTGTCTCTGAGGAACCTCAGAAGTTGAACTTTCTAGACAAAGAGTATAAATCAGCTATTTTAAGTAGGTTCAAAGAATTAAAGAACACCATGTCTAAAGAACTAAAAAAAAAAGTATGAGAATGATTTCTCATCAAGTAGAGAATACCAATAAAGAGATAGAAATTATAAAAAAGAATCAAATAAAAATTCTGGAGTTGAAAATACAATAATTTAAATGAAAATATTACTAAAGGTATGCTATAGCAGATTTGAACTAGCAAAAGAAAGAATGAATGAGCTTGAAGATAGTTTGAATGATATTATCCAGTCTGAGGAACAGAGGGGAAAAATAATTAAGAAAAGTAAATACCTCAGAGACCTGTAGGACACCATCAGGCATACCAACACATGCATAATGGGAGTCCCAGAAGGAGAGGAGAGAGAGAAAGGGGAATAAAGAATATTTGAAGAAATAATGACTGAAAAGTTCCCAAATTTCATAAAAACCATTAATCTACACATTCAAGAATCTCAAAAATCTCCAAGTAAGATATACACAAACAAGTCCATACGTGGGCACATCATAATCAAACTCTCCAAAGCCAGTGACAAAAAGAGAATCTTAAAGCAACAAAAGAGAAGCAACTTATCACTTACCAGGGATTCTCAATAAGATGATTTCTCATCAAAAACCATGGGTGCCAGATGGCAGTGGGGTGATATATTCAAAGTGATGAAAGAAAACAACCATCAACCAAGAATTCTATATCCAGAAAAACTATCCTGCACAAATGAAGGAGAAATTAAGACATTCCCAGATAAAAACCAGAGAATTTGTCACTGCCCTGCAAGAAATCTAAATGGAGTCCTTCAGGCTGAAATGAAAGAATAGTAACTTGAATCCACATGAAGAAATAGAGTACCAATAAAGGTAACTACATAAGTAAATAAAGAGATAGAATAAATGTGGTCTTTTTTGTTTGTAACTTTTTTGTTTCTCTTACCTGATTTAAAAAACAACACATAAAGCAATAAATATAAAACTGTATTGATAGTCTTATAATGTATAAATATGTAATGTGTATGAAAATAATCACACAAAAGAGGAAGGAGGAAATCAAGCTTTGTAGAAGCAAAGTTTTTGTATACTACTGAAATTAAGTTGGTATTCATCTGAACTAAATTGTTATAAGTTAAGGTGTTAATTGTCATCCCTAGGGCAACCACTTAAAAAAAACTCAAAAATACATAGTTAAAGAAACAATAGAATTTAAATGGTATACCAGGAAATATCTATTTAATGCAAAAGAAGGCAGTAATGGAATAATAGAGGGGGAAAAAGGCATAAGACATAGAGAAAACAAACGGCAAAATGGAGATATAAGTACTTCCTTATAGTAATTACATTAAATGGAAATGAACTACATCTCCAATCAAAAGTCAGAGACTGGCAGAGTTGATTTTTAAAAAGCAACACAATCCCATTATATGCACTGTCTGAAAGTTGAGAAACGTTATGCCAATAGGCAGGTTGTTAAAGACGTACAGTCATTGCATGGTTTATATTTATTCCTTCAAATCCAGAATGGCATTGATCTCTCCCATCTCAATTTCTTTTTACAATCACTGTGATTCTTTCTTTCAAATGTTGATTTTCTAGAGACATGGATCAAAGCAGTGAAGGAGCTATGAAAAAGATTAGCAGTGTGAATCTTGACAAACTTATAAATGACTTCTCACAGATAGAAAAGGTATGTAAAAATATCAAACAGTTGTCATATATAAGGAAAACTGGAACAGATTTTGCCAAGGGAAAGAGTTGGGAAGAAAGAGATATAGCCAAAAAAATTTTTTAAAGACCAGGAAAAACATTTAAAAATGTATTTTGCTAAGCCCTTTCTCCCTCACTTTTGAAATATGTATTTATTTAAAATCTATCTGGTTTGATATAACCAGATATCATTGAGTACCCCACAAGTGTACTCAATTCAATAATTTCAATAATCTTGTAATAAATTATTAAAAATAAAAACAAGTGTATCTTGTGTTTTTCCCACTTCTCTGTCTAGGAGAGGAATAAACATAGCTGTTGTAAAAGATAGGTGGGTAAAGTAGAGATGTGGAAAGTGGGTTTGTGAAGTAAGGATGGGGGAGAGAATAAAACCTAAGACTGATTGTTAGAAGGAAAATTCCATGACCTTAATTTAAAATTTTGGAAATAATCCAAACCCCAAACATAATTTCTAGAAATAAGATATCCCATAACTAAGTGATATTCCCTTACATTCAGGACTTTTTACAAAATTGCCAGAAAAAAGAAAACCAAATCCATTAATCATGGTAACATAGAGGCCTGTCTCCAATGACTACCCCTTTTTCTTATCTACTGGCAGCTGAAAAGCACAGAGAACAAACCAGCCATTCACAGCCATCAAACTGATAATCTGCAAAGAAAACAAACAGGTTTCAGACAATGTAGAAACAGAGCAAAAGAAAACTTACCCACATAGTAGTTGAGTACATAGAAGATCCAAATAAAGCTGCCCATGTTTAACTCAACTGAGATGAGGATAAATTCCATGGCAACCATACAAAATATTACCTCAAAAATAACAGATCAACAGTCTCCGATATGGCACCATTCCCTGAGGTGATCAGCCAGCTGCCAGGTGGCAGGTTGATTACATTGGACTATTTTCATCATGGAAGGTGCAGTATTTAGTTTGTACTGAAATAGACACTTATTCTGGATAGAGATTTACCTTCCCTGAATGCAATTCTTATGCCAAAACTACCAACCTTGGACTTACAGAATGCCATATCCACACAACATAGCTTCTGATCAAGGAACTCACTTCCCAGTAATTGAAGCGTGGCAGTAGGCAAATGTACATGGAATTCATTGGCCTTACATGTTCCCCATCATTCTGAAGCAGCTGGATTGATAGAACAGTGGCCTTCTGAAGACTAAATTACAGTGCCAACTGGACAGCAACATTTTGCAGGGTGGTGGTAGTGTTTCCCTGGAGGCTGCATGTGCTCTAAATCAGCATCCAATCTATGGTGTGCTTTCTCTGATAGCTAGGATTCATGGGTCCAGAAATCAGGCCTGAAAATGTGAGTGTCACCACTCACTATTATCCCTAATGATCAGCTAGCAACATTTTTGTTTCTTGTCCCAATGACCTTAGGCTCTGCTGGTCTAAAAGTCTTAATTTCAAAGGAATAAATGCTTCCACAAGGAGACACAACAATGATTCCACTGAATTGGAAATTAAGACTGCCACCTGGCCATTTTGGGCTCCCATGGCTCTGAATCAACAGGCAAATAAGAGAATTACTGTACTGGCCAGAGTGATTGATCCTGATTACCAATGGGAATTTGGATTCCTACACAATGGACATAAAGAAGAGTATGTCTGGAATATAGGAGATTCCTTAGGGTGCCCCTTATTACTACCATGCCTTATGATTAAAGCTAATCAAAAACTACAGCAACCCAATCCAAGCAGAACTAATGGCCCAGACCCTTCAGGAATTAAGGTTTGGATCACCCCACCAGGCAAAGAACAAAGATTCCTTACAAGCTTTCTAAAGGTAAAGGGAATATGGAATGGGTAATGGAAGAAGGTAGTTATTAATACCAGCTACAACCATATGACCAGTTGTAGAAATGACGACTGTAATGATTATGAGTATTTCTTCCTTATTTTTTACAAATAAGTTTATGGGGGAGGGCAAATATCTTTGTTTTCTTCCATCTCTTGTCCTCCTATCATATAGCTTAAGTTGTTTTAAATTTATATCATGGTATTTAAGTTATAGAAAATCAAAGATAAGGAAACAT
Organism: Tolypeutes matacus; assembly: GCA_026826555.1. Lineage (NCBI taxonomy): Eukaryota > Metazoa > Chordata > Mammalia > Cingulata > Chlamyphoridae > Tolypeutes > Tolypeutes matacus. The sequence continues at coordinate 14,672,796 of JAKSZT010053783.1, read as the reverse complement.
CACCCAAGGACTCTCATCCTCTTCTGTGATAGAATTTGTGCATTTTCTTATTGTAAACAAGACAATTGTATTATGTTAAGTGAAAGCATGACTATGTTATTGTCTTTATGTGGAGATTAAGTGTGGCTTAAGGAGATGTACATAATTGTCAAGTTAACATGGGGTGGACTATGATAGTTAAGCTCATGTGTCAACTTGGCTAAGTTATAGTGTCCAGTTGCTAGTGGACAAGCAAGCACTAGCCTGATTGTTACTGTGAGGTTATTTCCTAAATGGACTGGTATCTATAATCAGTTATTGCATCTATAATCAACAAAGGAGATTGCCCTCAGCAATGCCAGGAGTCACCTCATCCAATCAGTTAAAGGTCTTAAAAGTCAGAAATGAGGATTTCAGAGATCAGATAAGAAAACTTTCTGCCTCAACTTCAGTTAACCAGCTTCCCCTGGGAATCTGGACTCATCTTCAGCATTACCTTTTTTGGAGTTTCCAGCTTGCAACCTGCCATATGAAATTTGATCTTCAGATTCAGCTTATCAGAGTTTCAAGCTTGTGCCCTGACCTATGGAATTCAGACTTACCAGCCTCTATGGTCACGTGAGCCAAGCCTGTATAATAAGTCTCTATGATTTGTGAAGATCTTATTATGGACAATCAAGTGCAGCAAGGAGGAGATGCACCAGAGATGCTTGGAAGAATATTATATTCATAGGTCCTAGAGACAGAGTTGCAGCACACCTTGCAGGGCCACATGGGGGAATACATCAGGTGTATGAGGTTCAACTAAGCTGCTGGGGAGCTAATGAAGACCATGTGGGCCTGGAAACTATGCATTTTAGGGCCTTAGATGGGTGGGGGTTTTAACGTTAGTCAGTCTAGTACATGACTAGGGAGTGTTTATTTGAATTTGGCACCCCCAAGAAACAGGTGGGGCACTGGGCTAGTGGGGAGGGGAGTCTTGGTGGAAATTATCTGACAAGGACACCTTGGGCATTTACTATTGGGAAAGGACATTAGTAGCCTGTGGGTGTATAGGAAAGAGACCTGGAATGTGAGTTCTTAGTTTTGTTTCTTTTAATATGAACCTGTTGGCTCTGCTTCTCTGGAAAATCCTTACTAACAGACATAGCATGCCAAATACAGATGAAGAATTCATTCTGGAACAAATTCTACCCAAAAATGTAGAAAACAATTTTCAATAATAAATGATTTTCACTGGAAGAAATTTAAAATGTCAATAAATCAATACAGTAATAAATTTTAAAATGGAATGATAATAAAAGAGCTTGTAGATTTAAGAAAAACAAATGTGAACCAAAGCATCATCACTCTAATAGATGGATTAGAAATAGCAAAAGCCATAATAGAGCCAACAGAAAACCAAATGAGTAACATGGAAGAAAAGGCTGGCATATCATAGACAATGCTAAGGAAAAATACAAAGATTAAATGGATAATAGAGAATAATGTTAAAGATAACTGGTCCAAGAAGTAAATAATTCAACATATAAACAGAAAAAATTATTAAAGATATACCAAAGATATTTCTGTTGTTGTCCTTTAAAATATGGAAAGGACAGCCTATGTTGAATGAAAAATTGATTCAATGATGAATAGTGAAGGAATTCCTTTATGGCAAATTACAGTGCCACAAATCAGAAAAGCCATGGCTACAGAATACTAAGAAGGAAAAGTATGATATAAGAATTATATCATAATAAAAAATTAAAAAAAAGATAAAGTAAAAAAGCAATAGAAGGTGCAGAGCTTCTGTTTGGAGTGATTGAAATGTTTTGGTAATTGATGGTGATGTGATGGTAGCACAAAATTGTGAAATTGATTAACATCTGAATTATATATTTGAAAGTAGTTAAAATGGAAAATTTTAGGTTGTATATATGTAACGGGAATTTTAAAAAATTAAAAATCATAGAATTCTACAACACAGAATGAACCCTAATGTAAACTATGGGCTATGATTAATAGTATAATTAAAATATTGTACAAAATTATCACTTTTTACAGTTGTTACAAAGGTAAACAAAATGTTAATAATAGGTAAAACTGTATGTGAGGATTGTATGTGGGAACTCTCAACTTTCTGCAGGATTTCTCTGTAAAACTACAACTTCTCTAATTTAAAAAAATGAGAAAACAACAACAACAAAAAGGCAATAAAAAGGCATTCTCAAATATTAAAAAAACTTGGGACTATAATGCCCTGCACTGTATGTTGGAATATAGGCGATTCCTTAGGTTCTGTAGTCCCTTTTCTCTTTTGGATGTTTAATCATCTCATCTCTGACTTCTTGTTGAATCCATTTCATGGTCTCTTTAATTTTTTCTAGAGTGAAAAGTATTTATGGAAAGAAAAACAAGTGTCACTGTTGAAGTTGAGAAAAAGTTAAGGAGTCAAGAGTGCCCACTTTCACTACCGTTATTTAGCTTCATTCTAGAAAGACTAGCCAATGCAAAGATAAAAAAGAAGAAATGAGAGACACTCTTGGTGGTCTTGGTAGGAAGAGAATTTGTACAAAGCTTTAGAGATTAATTTGGAAATATCTATCATATTCTTAAATTTTTTAAATAAGAATTTATTGTTCAATTTTAGATGTGATTGGTATTGTGATCATATTTTTAAGAGTCTTCTCTATTAAAGACATATGTAGTAATATTTACAGATGAAACAATATAAAGCGCTTCAAAATAAATTCAGGGAGTTTATTCAAAACTGGGTTTTGGATAGGAAAAAACAGGGAGTTGCTTCAAAATAAATTCAGTTGCTTCAAAATAAATTCAGTGGTGAGGATGAATTATGATTGCTGAAGCTATTTGAAGGGTACATGGGGCCTTATTATACTATTGTCTCCTGTATATGTTTCAAATTTTTCACAGCAAAAAAATTAAGTAATGATCTTTGATCCTCCATTTCTGTTTTCCACATATATATATTTATAAAGATACCAAGGAGATATTTTCAAGAATATTTAAAAATAGTGGAAACATTCAAATTCCCATCAGTAGGGAACTGCTTAAATAAATTACAGTTTATTCATGCAATAAAATTCAATGCAGCAAAAAAAAAAAAAAAATTCAATGCAGCTGTTAAAAAAGAATGAGGTAGAGATATACATGCTTTAGGACATCATCTCCAAGATCATATGACTAAGTAAAAAGCCAAAGTACAGAAGAGAGTATGATATGATCCCATTCTATAACTTTATAGACATAAAATATTTTTGAAACATATCTAAGAAATTTTTAACTCTGAGAATGAGGATTGGATAGTTGAAAAGAAGGGACTTCAGGTTAGGTCATACTTTTGCTTTCCATTTTATAACTGTTAGCCTGTTTTAATATTTACCATGTTACTTTTAAAATTAAAAAATAAGTTAGGAAGTTGGCTTATTTAAAATTATATGTCAGATTCAATTATTGGACTTAAAATTATTAAGGGGTTGGTATTTTCAATAGTCTCCATATCCTTAGGTAAAATAATCAAAATAGCAGCATTGAATTGGTAATAATTTATATTCTGTTTCTTTTACAGAAAATGATAGAAACCAGTGGAAAGAACAATATATTGAACGTTCAGTTGGAAAAGACTAACTGTTTATTAAAAGTAATGCAAACAAAGGAGGTCTCAATTAAAGAAGGTTAGTTCTTTGCTTCCTGAAGAAAGATTATTTCTGAGAGTGATTTTTAGTACAACAGCAATTAATAATATGCTATACATTTATAAAGTGTTTTATATTCACATAGAACTTCCAGGTCTATCTCATTTTATCCTTCATATTGCCCTAAAAGACAGATAGGACTAGTATTATTACCCTACCTTAATAATGAAGAAAAACAGAATGGGAAAAGTTAAATGACCTGTCTGAGGCCAGTCTGCTAATAAATGGTAAGTCCAAGACTCAATCTAGGCCTTCAAAACCATGGAGAAAAAAGTTGAACTTCAACCTCCCAATTATACCAAAATAAATTTCAGGTGGATCAAAAGCTTTCGTGTTAAAAATTAAACTGTACACACATATATTTCCTTGCTCTAGCAACTGAAAAGGCCTAGAATGAACAATACTTCAGTAACAAGTATACCTAATGCCCAATTTTGATCTCCAATACCATTCTCCAGTGAAAGAAATCCGGGATCCTTGGAGAAATGACTGATTCTAGAATGGAAGCAGTAAATATACAAGATGAGCCTGGGAAATCTTATTATTGTGCCATAAAGTAAGGCAGTGCTAAAAAAAAAAAAAAAAAAAAAAAAAAAAAAAATCCACAGTGATGGGGATTTGTCAAAGGCATACAGAAGCTAACTAAAAGAGCTCTCAATGGCAAAGGCTATAACAATTTGAGCAAGAAAATAAAATAGGATTGGATGATAACCCAAAGTATAAAATAAAAATCCATGAGTTCATACTGATATAAATGATTGAATAAATAAAGTGAGGGAGAAGAGACATATTTCTCATGAAGAAGACTTAAAAATAATTTATGTAGTTAACTCACCCTCAAGAAGGTAAAGCATAACTCTTCACTCATAAAATGTGGGTTTCCTTCCCAAGAGTACAGTTTGGAAAGGAAGGAAAATAGTATAATGGAGAAAACTAACAAATACTACCTCAGGCAAGAGTTTAAGGTCAACATCAAATGTGATGTCATCTTAATAGTATATACCCTTGATATGATATGAGGGAAATGGCACTTTACCTCTGTGATCTTCCTCTCCAAAACTCATGACTTCAATCTAATTATGAGATAAACATCAACAAAATCCCAATAGATGAACATTCTACAGAATACCTTACCAGTACTCCTCAAAACTATTAAGCTTACCAAAAGTAAGAAAACTATAACAACTGTCACAGCCAAGAGGAACCTAAGGAAACATGACAATTAAATTTGATGTGGTATCATAGATGTTATCCTGGAACAGAAAGAGAACATAAGGTAAAAAACTAAAGAATCTGAATGAAGTATAGAATTTAATTAATAACAATGAATCGAGGAGGACTTCCAGGAAGATGTCATCAGAATAGGTAGGCAGGGTTCAACTCTTTTACAAAAACAATGGAGGCAGAGCAAAATGCCATCTGAGGGAGTCTCCTGCAGACAAGGAAAGTGCTGTGCATCAATCCAGGAGGACAAGGGACAGCAAAACAAAGAAGCCAAATGAAAACTGCAAGTTAACAGCCTCTGCAGACAGGAAGTACACCCATCTCCCACCCTCAAGATGAACAGCCTGGGTAAAACCTGTGGCTCACTGGAACCAACTGAGAGGGGAAGAAATGCCTTCCTCCCTGGAAGAGGGTGGGTGGTGAAGAGGGCAGAGAGTGGTTTCTCTTCAGTGAGTTTAGCCAGAAAGTCCACTTTGAATCTTGGCTCTGGCCAGACAAGATCATGGTCAAGTGGAGGTTGAAAGAGAAATCTCCATGGAAAGATTCTCTGAAGAGTGTGCCATCTACTGGCAGGCTGGGAAATGGCAGGAAGATAAGAGTTTTTTTAAGTCTCTCATGTACCAGACCCCTTGGATCTGATCTGCAGTAAATTAGTGGGTCCCTGGTCCTATTTTGATAACTGAATCTGGGAAATTTTAAAGACTTAAAACAAGTTGAACCAAAAATCAAAGAAGAGCCATGAAACAAAACCATGAGTCAAGAGAGAGAAATTGACTGTCAGAGTAAATTCACCATGATAATCAGATGCCTAGACATCAGCAAAAAATTACAATCCATACCAAGAAACAGGAGATGATGGCCCTGCCAGAGGAGCATATCCAGAAGTCTGATGAAACACAGGATTTAAGACAACTAATCAGTGATGTTCACACAAATCAACTAAATCAACTGAAAGAGTTGAAGGAAAATATGGCTAATGAGATAAATGATATTAAGAGGACACTGGGTAAGCATAAAGAACAATTTGAAAGCCTTCAAATAAAAGTAACAGAGCTTATCAGAATGAAAGATAAAATGGGAGAGATTAAAAATACATTAAGCTCTCTCTGCCTAGAGGGGACCACACCAAATCTTGGTGTGTATTTCCGTCTTTCTCTCCCATTTCTCAGCCAGCTCTGTTCTTTCCCCCATTTCCCAAGTAAATTCTTTTTACTGGCCTAAAAAAACACATTAAAAACTTTTTTAAAAAGGAAAAACATGTACATATAACAGCAGATTTGAAATGGCAGAGAAGATGTAATTGAAAATGAGGATAGAGCATCTGAACTTGAAAACACAAAAGAACAGAGAGAAAAAAAGAGAACTGAACCAAGGTATAGGAATTGAATGACAAAATGAAATTCACAAACATACACATTTTTGTTGTCCCAGAAGAAGAGTACAGAGCAGCCAACCTTTATGAAAGACATAAATATCAATATCCAAGAAGAACAACACACCTGAAACAGAAGAAATCTAAACAGACCCACATTAAGACACCTACTATTCAGAATGACAAATACTAGAAATAAAGAGAGGATTCTAAAAGCAGCAAGAAAAAAAACAATGCATCACATACAAGGGAAGCTCAATAAGACTAAATGCCAATCTCTCATCAGAAACCATGGAGGTGGGAAAGCAGTGATATGATATATTTAAGGTACTGAAAGAGAAAAACTGCCAGCCAAGTTTTCTTGATTCAGCAAAAATTTCCTTCAAAATGAGTGTGAATTTGAAGTCTTCACAGAGAAACAAATACTGAGAAAGTATATTACCAAATGAGTAGATTTACAAGAGCTACTAAAGGGAATGCTGCATCCTGAAAGAAAAATACAAATGCGAAAGACTTGGAGAAAAGTGTAGAAATTAAGATTATTAGTAAAGGTAAATTAAAGGGTAAAAAGACAGACAATAGTAAGATATGATAACAGAAAGTCAAACGATTAAGTGGATGAAGTAAGTAATGCATTTACAGTAATAACATTGAATGTTAATGGATTGAACTCCCCAATAAAAAGAAAGTAGACTGACAAAATGGATTAAAAAAATATAAGCCATCTATAGCTGTCTACAAGAGGCTCACCTTAGACATATGGACAAAAGCAAGTTGAAAATGAAAGGTTGGAAAAAGATATTCCACAAAACTAGTAACCAAAAAGATCTGGAGTAGTGGTACTAATATTGGATAAAAAGATTTTAAATGCAAAACTATTATAAGAGATGAAGAAGGTCAATATATATTAATAAAAGCTGCAATTCACCAAGAAAAGATAACAATAATAAATATTTTTGGGTCTACCTTGGGTGACCCAACATACATGTGGCACACACTGGCAAACCTGAAGGAAGAAATAGATGTCTCTACATGAATAGTTGGAGATTTCAATATACCACTCTCAGCATTAGATAGAACATCTGAACAGAAGATAAATAAGGAATCAGAAAGCTTCAATAAGAGGATAAAGAAGCTAGACCTAACAGACATTTATAGAGCATAAACCCCAAAACAGCAGGATATGCATTCTTCTCACATGCTTATGGATACTTCTTCAGAAGAGACCATTTGTTAGGTCAAAAGAAAAGTCTCAGTAAAATTAAAAAGAATGAAATTATATAAAGCACTTTCCCTGAGCATAATGGAATAAAGCTGGAAATCAATAATGGATGAAAAAATGGAAAATTCACGAATATACGGAGATTAAATAACACTGAATCAGTGGGTCAAGAAGAAGTTGCAAGAGAAACCAGTAAATATCTCAAGACAAATGAAAACAAAACATATAAAAACCTATAGGATTCAGCAAAGGCAGTGCTGAGGGAAATTTATAGCCCACAATGCTTACATTAAAAAAGAAGAAAGACCTAGAAAAGAAGAAGACCTAAATTCATACCTTGAGAAACTAGAAAAAGAACATCAAACTAATCCCAAACAAAGCAGAATGAAAAAAAAAAAGATCAGATCAGAAATAAATGAAATTGAGAACACCAAAAAACAGTGGATAAAATCAACAAAACCAAAAATTGGCTCTTCAAGAAGATCAAAAAATCAATAAACCCTTAGCTAGACTGGCAAAGAAAAAAAGAAAGACAGTGCAAATAAATAAAATCAGAAACGAGAGAGGGGAGTTCACCATTGACACTGCAGAAATAAGAGGTATCTTAAGAGGATACTATAAACAACTGTATGCCAAAAAGCTAGACAACAATGAGGTCATGGACAAATTTCTAGAAACACATCAACAAACTGCACTGAACCTAGAAGAAATAGAAGACAAACCAATCACAAGGAAAGAGATTGAATCATCAAATCCTCCCCAAAATAAAAAGTACAGGACCAGATGGCTTCACAGTGAATTTTACCAATCATTCAAAGATGATCTAATATAAATCTTGACCAAGGTCTTCCAAAAAATTTTTGAACAGTAAGGAATTCTACCAAAGTGATTCTATGAAGCCAACCTCACCCTAATACCAAAGCCAGATAAGGATACTATGAAAAGAGAAAATTACAGAGCAATTTCTCTAATGAATATAGATTTTTAAGTCCTTAAAAAATACTTGCAAACCTGATCTAAAAGCACATTAAAAAAATTATACACCATGGTCAAGTGGGTTTTATCCCAGACATGGAAGGATGGTTCAACACAAGAAAATCAATTAGTGTAATAAACCACATTAAAAATTCAAAGAAGAAAAATCAAATGATCTTCTTGATCAATGCAGAAGAGGCATTTGGCAATATACAGCATCCTTTCATGATCAAAATACTCCAAAAGATAGGAATAGAAGGAAGCTTCCTTAGCATGGCAAATGCATATATAAGAAACACAGAGCTAACATTGTATTCAACAGTGAAAGATTGAAAGCTATCCCGCTGAGATTGGAAATAAGACAAGGATGTCCTCTGTCACTACTGTTATTCAGTATTGTGCTAGAAGTTCTAGGTAGAGGAATTAGGTAAGAAAAAGTAATAAAAAGGCATCCAAATAGAAAAGGAAGAAGTAAAACTTTCTCTGGTCTCTGATGATATGCTCCCATTCCTAGAAAATCCCCCAAAATCCACAACAAAGCTACTAGAACTAAGAGAAGTGTTCAACAAAGTAAAGGGATATAAGATTAATACACATAAATCAGTAGTGTTCACTTATGAATGAACACTCTGAGAACATGAGGGAAAAAATCCATTTATAATAGCAACTAAAAGAATCAAATATTTTGAAATAAACTTAACCTAGGACATAAGACATTGATAAAGGAAATGAGAGAAGACCTAAATAAATGGAAGGACATTCTGTGTTCATGGATTGGAAGACTAAATGTCATTAAGATGTCAACTCTACCCAAACTGATTTACAGATTAAATGCAATCCCAATAAAAATCCCAAAAGCCATTTTTGCAGAAATGGAAAAGCCAATTATCAAATTTATTTGGAAGGGTAAGGGAACCCAAATAGCCAAAAATGTTCTTAAAAAGAATGAAGTTGGAGGACTCTCACTCCCTGAATTTACATGTTACTTAGATATAGTGGAAAAAACAGCATGGTACTGACATAAACAGATATGACCAATGGAATCAGGTTGAGAATTCAGAAATAGACCCTAACATCGACTGTCAAGTGATTTTTGACAAGGCTGCAAACCCACCCAGCTGGTTCAGAACAGTCTAGTCATCAAATGGTACTGGGAGAACTGGATATCCATAGTTCAAAGAAAGAAAGAGGGCTCTATCTCACACCTTATTAAAAAAACTAACTCAAAATGGATCAATGACCTTAAGAACCAGAACTATAAGAGTCCTACAAGAAAATGTTGGGAAAGTCTTCAAGATCTTGTGGTAGGTGGCAGTTGCTCAAACCTTACACCCAAAGCATGAACAGCAAAAGAAAAAAAAAAAAAAATAGATAAATGGGCCTCCTCAAAATTAAACACTTTTGTGGTACAAATGACTTTATTAAGAAGGTGAAAAGGCGGCCTACTCAATGGGAGAATATTTTCAGAAACCACATACCCAGTAAGGGTTTGATCTCCATGTTATATAAAGAGATCATAAAACAACAATAAAAAGACAAGCAACCCATTTTTAAAATGGGCAAAGTACTTGAACAGACATTTTTCCAAGGAAGAAATACAAATGGTGAAAAAGTACATGAAAAGATACTCAACATCACTAGCTGTTAGGGAAATACAGATCAAAACTACAGTGAGATATCATTTCATGCCTTCGGAAATGGCCATTATATTAAAAAAAAAAAAAAAAAAAACTACAAATGCTGGAGAAGATGCAAAGAAATAGTAACACTCCTTCACTCTTGGTGGGAATGTAAAATGATGTAGCCTCTGTGGAGGACAGTTGGTGGTTCCTCAGGAAGCTAAATGTAGAACTGCCATATGATCCAGCAATCCTGCTACTAGGAATATATTCAGAAGAACTGAAATCAGGGACATGGACAGACATTTGCATACTAATGTTCATTGCTGCATTATTCACAATTGCTAAAAGATGGAAACAACCCAAGTGTCCATCAACAGATGAATGGATAAACAAAATGTGGTATATACATACAATGGGTTACTATTCAGCTGTAAGAAGTAGGGATGCATATGACAACATAAATGAATGTTGAGGACATTATGTTGAGTGAAATAAGCCAGACACAAAGGTACAATTATTGTATAGTCTTACTAATATGAACTAAATACAATGAGTAAACTCATCTCATGGAATTAAACTCTAGAGTTTAGATTACTGGGAGATAGAATGTGGGTTGAGAAGTGGGACCTGATGCTGAGTGTATGTAGAATGTTTACTAATGTGGATTGTAAATGTGAGGAAATGGTTAGAGTTGATGGCAACATTTTATAGTGAGTATAAGGAATTAGTCTAGGGACACTAATGTCAATTGAAAGAAAGCTAGAGGATTGCCTAAGGATGATACAACACAGTGATTTTGGTGGTAGGTGATGATTGTGGTTAATAAACCAAACACATGCCTGTTCCTCTATTACAAGGTGTTAAGAATAGGAGATACATGGAAAAATAAAACTAATGTAACATATAGACCATAGTTAACAGTAATATTGCAATATTTTGACAGCAGTGGCAAAGAAGGTACTATATCAATGCTGAGGGTCAATGATGGGAGATTATAAGCAGGTATGGAGTTTTTCCTTTCAGAGTAATAAAAACATTCTGAAATGCATTGAGCTGATGACAGCACAGCTATGTGAAATTGAGAGCCATCAAGGTATACTTTGGATGGCTTGTACAAGGCAGGGAACCATGTAACACAGTGAACCCTGAAGAGAACGATGGACTATGGTTAACAGTACAAATATAAGAACACTCTCTCATGAGCCATAACAAATATACAATTACTAGTACATGGTGTTAATAATAGGATGGTTTGTGGGAAATATACACCAAGTATGAGCTATGGGCTATAGATAGCAGTTATATTATGACAATGATATTTCATAGTTTGTAACAAATGTTTCACAAAATGTGGGTGTTGGTGGTGGGGCTATGTTGGGAATCCTGTCTGGTATGCATGATTGTTTTGTAAACTCACAACTTCTCGAAAAGTATAGACTTATTGTGATTCAAGCAATGGAAGAACTTATTGATATGGAGGCAGTGGCCACTGGAGGTTGTGAGGGGAGGGAGAGGGAAAAACAGGGGTAATATGGGGGCATTTTTGGGACTTAGAAATTGTTCTGAATGACATTGCAATGACAGATACTCGTCATTATATATATTACCATAACTTACAAAATTGTGTGGGAGAGAGTGTAAACTTCAATGTAAACTAGAATCCATGCTTACTGGCAATGCTCCAAAATGTGTTCATCAATTGTAACAAATGTACCACACTAATGAAGGATGTTGTTGATGTGGGAAAATGTGGGAGGGGTAGGGAGCAGGTCATATGGGAATCCCCTACATTTTTAATGTAACATTTATGTAATCTAAGTATCTTTAAAAAAATAAAAAAGCATATTAAAAAAATATTAACAAATCAATATTGTTTCATTAATTATAACAAATGTAAGATGTAAATAATGAGTGAAACTGGATGGGAATTTGTACTGTCCTCACAATTTTTCTGTGCATTTATAACTGTTCTGAAAAATAGTTTATTAAAGGAAAAAAACTCAAAAATCTTGAAGAAAATGTAGAATTTTTTAGGATTTATATGTTTGACTTTTAATGATGAAAAAATTCTTCATGACAAAAAGAAATGGCTCTAAGTAAAATATCTAAAAGTTTTGAGTCTCATATCACAGGCAAGTTAATGAGAAAAAAGACCAGGATCAACAGAAAACTAGGAAGAGTACATGATTTAATATCACAGAAAATGAAAATGAAATCACTCATTAATATATGAAAAGAGTTTCAATCTCATCATTTAAATATTCTACATGAAATGTCATTTTTCCCATCAGATTGACAATGAACAAAAAGTTTAATAGCATATTTCATCAGAAAGGATGTAAAGAAAAAGTTATTCCCTTATTTTGCTAGTTAAGTGGTAAAACTTCTTTGTAAAATAGTTTCGTATTAGCTACCAAAACTAAAAATCAGCCTCCATAACTTCAAGGGAAGATGGCAGAGTAGGGAGCTCCAAGAATCAATCCTTCCACCGAAACTAGTATCATACAGGTAGGAACTGTATGAAACACCTATTTTGAAATTCCAGAGGCAAGAAAAACACTGTACAATATCCAGGTAAGACCAGGAGGACAAGGCTGATAAATTATGGTAAAAAACTGTAAATTTCTCTGTCCCCTCAGTGTCTACCAGCACCCATCCCCCACTCTTGCAGCAGGACTTCACAAGACCCAGTCCCAAGATAGCTGGGGCTGAAAGAGACTCACATTAAAGTCAAAGATACAAGTACCGGGGCTGATTCCAACTTTTGGCAATGGTGAACAATGCCGCTATAAACATTGGTGTGCATATATCTGTTTGTATTTTTGTTTTCAGTTCTTCTGGGTATATACCCAGTAGTGGAATTGCTGGATCATACGGAAGATCTATTGCAAGTTTTCTGAGGAACCGCCAAACTGTCCTCCACAGTGGCTGGACCATACCGCAGTCCCACCAGCAGTGGATGAGGGTTCCTATTCCTCCACATCCTCTCCAACATTTAGTGTCTCCTGTTTTTTTAATAGCTGCCATTCTGATGGGTGTAAGATGGTATCTCATTGTAGTTTTGATTTGCATTTCCCTGATAGCAAGTGATGTTGAGCATTTTTTCATGTGCTTTTTAGCCATTTGTATTTCTTCCTTGGAGAAGTGTCTTTTCAGGTCACTTGCCCATTTTTTATATGGGTTGTTTGTCCTTTTATTTTCGAGATGAAGGATTTCTTTATATATGCAGGATATTAGGCTCCTATCAGATACATGGTTGCCGAATATTTTTTCCCATTGGGAAGGTTGCCTTTTTATTTTCTTAATAACATCCTTAGAGGTGCAGAAGTTTTTAATTTTGAGGAGATCCCATTTATCAATTTTTTCTCTTGCTGCTCGTGCTTTGGGTGTGAAATTCATGAAACCATTTCCTATTACAAGGTCCTGTAGATGCTTCCCTACATTATCTTCCAAGGTTTTTATGGTTTTGGCTCTTATATTTAGATCTTTGATCCATCTTGAGTTGATTTTTGTATAAGGTGTGAGATGGTATTCTTCTCTCATTCTTTTGGATATGGATATCCAGTTCTCCAAGCACCACTTGTTAAAGAGGCCACTCTCTCCCAGCTGAGTGGGTTTCGTGGCCTTGTCAAATATCAGATGACTGTATATGCGAGGATCTATATCAGAACTCTCAATCCGGTTCCATTGGTCAGTAGGTCTATCCTTGTGCCAATACCATGCAGTTTTGATCACTGTAGCTTTGTAGTATGTTTTAAAGTCAGGTAATGTGATACCTCCAACTTCATTTTTCTTTTTCAATATATCTTTGGCAATTCGGGGCCTCTTACCTCTCCAAATATATTTTGTGGTTAGTTTTTCCAGTTCCTTAAAAAATATAGTGTTGACTTTTATTGGGATTGCATTAAATCTGTAGATTAGTTTGGGTAGGATAGGTTGGTGGGCCACACTATGGGAGATGTTTGTGTTGGATGTGGTGGGAGGTGTGGGAGGTGGGCAACATGGGAATCCCAGTGGGTTCCGTATAATATTTTAGGTAATCTAAGCACCTCTTAAAATATATGTATATATATATATATATAAAATAACATTTTTGTAAGCAAATACACA
>JAKSZT010053783.1:14491639-14658494 GCA_026826555.1 Tolypeutes matacus | reverse complement strand
TATATATCATTTTACAAATGTTTGTATGTATTGTGAGAATTTTGATTTTTACCCATAATAAAAAAAAAAAAAAAAAAAAAGATCAAATTGCTAATAAATTTGTCCTTTCATAGTAAAAAAAAAAAAAAATAATAAAAAATAAAATTTGTTAAAAAAAAAAGATACAAGTAGGTTGAGGGTGAACAGATGGGAAAAAATATACTATGCAAGTGGTAACCTAAACAGATCTGGGTTAGCTACACTAATATTGGATAAAATAGACTTCAAGCTAAAAACTGTAATGAGAGAAAAAGATGGTTATTACATAACAAGAAAGAACACAATTCAACAGGAAGGTATAGCAATTATAAATATATATGCCCCTAAGAGCAGAGTCCTAAAATATACTGACAGATTTGAAGGACAAATGATGGTTCTACATTAATAGTAGAACACACTACTCTCAATAATGTATAGAACATAGTCAGAAGATCAATAAGGAAGTATAAGACTTGAATGATACACTAAATCAACTAGACCTAACAGACATATAGAATGCTGCACCCAACAAAAACAGAATGCACATTATTCTCAGATGCACATGGTTCATTCTCCAGTACAGACCACATGCTGGGTCACAAAACAAGTCAATAAATTAAAAAATATTGAAATTATACATTCAATTATATATTCTCAGACCAAAAAGAAATGAGGCTAGAAATAAAAAATGGAGGGAAACAGGAAAATTCACAAATATTTGGAAAGTAAACAAAATACTCTTAAATAGCCAATATTAAAGAGGTAATCCGAAACAAAATTAGGAAATACCTTGAGATGAATGAAAAAGAAAATACAACATACCCAAACTTATGGGATGCAGCAAAGGCAGTGCTAAGAGGGAAATTTATAGCTCTAAATGCTTACTTTAAAAAAGAAGAAAGACTTCAAAACAGAGCTGAAACCTCAAAATAGGAAGAAATAGGAATAGAACGGAAAACTAAACCCAAAACAAGCATAAGGAAGGAAATAACAAAGAGTAGTGTGGAGATAAATGAACTAAAAATCAGAAAAAAACAAAAGTTGGTTCCTTAAAGATTAATAAAATTGGCAAACCTTTAGCTATACTGACAAAGAAAAAGTGAGAGTGGATACATATAATGAAAACCAGAAACGAAAAGAAGAATATTACTATCAGCCCCGATGAAATAAAAAGGACTATAAGAGGGTACTATGAACAACTGTATGCCAATAAATTGGATAACCTGAAAGAAATGGATAAATTCTTAGAAACAAAAAACTACTTACATTGATTCAAGAAGAAAAAGATATCAACAAATCAATTACTAGTAAGGAGATTGAATCAGTAATCAAAACCCTCCCAACAAAGAAAAGCCCAGGACCAAATGGCTTCACAGGGAAATTATACCAAACATTCCAAGAAGAATTAACTCCAAGTCTGCACAAATTCTTACAAAAAATTATAGAGGGGGAAAGATTCCCTAACTCATTCTATGAGGCCAGCATCACTCACATACCAAAGCCAGATAAAGATACCAAAGAAAAGAAACTACAAACCAATATCTCTTATGAATATAGATGCAAGAATCCTCATCAAAATACTGGCAAACTGAGTCAAACAGCTTATTAAAAGAAGTATACACCATGATCAAGTAGGATTTATCCCTGTTATTCAAGGTTGGTTCAACATAAGAAAATCAATTAAGGTAAGACACCATGTTAACAGAATCAAGAAAAAACCACATGATCATTTCAATTGATGCAAAAAAAGCATTTGACAAAATGCAGCACTCTTTCTTGATATAAACACTTACAACACTAGGAATATAAGGAAACTTCATCAACATGATAAAGGACATATAAAAAGCACACAGGTAACATCCTACTTAATGGTGAAAGGAGGAAAGTTTCGCTTCTAAGATCAGGAACAAAACAAGTATGCCCACTGTCACTACTGTTATTCAACATTGTACTGAAAGTTCTTGCCAGAGCACTTAGGCAAGAAAAAGAAATAAAAGGCATCCAAATTGGAAAGGACGAAGTAAAACTTTTCTTATTTGCAGGTGATATGATCCTATTTACAGAAAATCTTGAAAAATCCACAATAAAGCTTCTAGAACTAATAAATGAGTTCAGCAGAGTGGCAGGGCACAAGATCAACACCCCAAAATCAGTAGTGTTTCTGCACACAAGCAATGAACAATAGGAAGAGGAAATCAATTTTAAAAATTCCATTCACAATAGCAACTAAAATAAAAATATCTAGGAATAAATCTAACCAAGGATGTAAAGGATTTATACACAGAAAACAACAAAACATTGCTCAAAGAAATTAAAGAAGACCTAAATAAATGGGAGAATATTCAATATTCATGGATTGAGAGAATACATATTGTTAAGATATCATACTACCCAAATCAGTTTATATATTCAATGCAATGTCTATGGAAAGGTAAGGGGCTCTGAATAGCTAAAGTTATCTTGAAAAAGAAGAATGAAGTTGGAAGACTCACACTTCCTGATCTTACATCTTATTACAAAGCCACAGTAATCAAAACAGCATGCTACTGGCACAAGGACAGACATATAGATCAGTAAATAGAATTAAGAGTGCAGAAATCAACCCTCGCATTTATGGCCAGCTAATTTTTGACAAAGGAGCAAGGACCAGCCAATTGGGAAAGAATAATCTCTTCAACAAATGGTGCTTGGAAAATTGGATCTCTGCCAAAAAAGGATTCTCTACTTCACACCATGTAGAAAAATCAGCTGAAAATGCATCCAAGATCTAAATATAAGAGCTAGAACTATCAACCTCTAGAGGAAAAAGTAGGGAAGCATCTTCAGGACCTTGTGTTAGGTAATGTTTTCTTAAACCTTACACACAAAGCAAAAGCAACACAAGAAAAAAATTGATAAAATTATAGACTTTTGTGCCTCAAAGGACTATATCATGAGAGTAAAAGAACATCCTACATAATGGAAGAAAATATTTGGAAACCACATATCTTTTAAAGGATTAGTTTCCAGTATATATTTTTAAAAATCCTTCAACTTAACAAAAAGACAACCCAATTAAAAAATGGGCAAAAAGAGTTGAATAGACTTCTCTCCAAAGAAGATATACATATGTCCAGAAAGCACATAAAAAGATGTTCAGCATCATTAGTGCTCAGGAAAATGGAAACCAAAACCACAATAAAAGACCATTTCACACCCACTAGAATGACTGCTATTTAAAAAAAAAAAAAAAAAAAAAGAAAATAAAAGTGTTGGACAGGATCCCAGAAATAGGAACACTCATTCATAGCTGGTGACAATGTAAAATGGTGCAGCTGCTGTGGAAGGTAGTTTGGTGGTTCCTCAGAAAGCTAAGTATGGAATTATACCATAAGACCCAGTATTCCCAGTCCTATGTATATACCCAAAAGAATTGAAAGCAGGGAATAAATCAGATATATGCACACCATCATTCACAGCAGCATTATTCACAGTTACCAAAAGGTCAAAGCAACCCTAGTGTCCATCAACTGATAAATGGATAAATAAAATGGGATATATACACACATTGGAATATTTTTCAGCCGTAAAAAGTAATGAAGTCCTGATACATGCAGCAACATGGATGAACCTTGAAGACATCATGTTGAGTGAAATAAACCAGACACAAAAGGACAAATATTGCATGATCTCACTAATTTGAAACAATTAAAATACTCAAACTCATAGAGTCATATGCCTAGAGTATAGGTTACCAGGGGACAGGGTTGGGATAGAGAATGGGGAATTGAGGCTTGTATGGGGTTCATATTTGAAAGAGTAGAAAAGTTTTGGTAGTGGATGGTGGTTATGGTAATACAACATTGTGAACATAATTAACAGCAATAAATATATATCTGAATATGATTTACAGAGGAAATATTAGATTGTATGTATGATAACAGAATGAAAATTTTTTTAAAAAATGCATGGCACATTGCAAAAACAGTGATCCCTATGTGATTGTTTGAAGCTAAGTGGATCCCAGAAAACCCTGTTCTTAAAGCTAATCCATTCCTATGCATGTAAACCCATTGTAGATGGGACCTTTTGATTAAATTCAATTAAGGGATCTTCCTTTTGATTAGATCACTTCAGTAAAGCATGACCCAGGGTGAGTCTTAATCCTCTTAGTGGAACACTTTATAAATGGAAGAATAAAAATCCATACACAAAAAAGCTGTAGAGACAGAGAAGAACCCAGAAGCTGAGAGAAAAGGCCCCAGGCACAAGAAGATAGAATCAACAGATCACAGAGGCTGAGAGGATATGATATGGGTTAAGGTTTACAAAAGAATTAAAAGTCATTATTCTAAAATAATAAATGGCATGCTACCTTATGAAGAATTCCTTTCTGAGCCAGTTTCCCTTGTAGAAAAATATATATTGAACACCCTGTGTTCAAATTTTGAAAATACACATTTTTAAAATAAATCCAATATACTTTCAATTATAGGACTTTATTTTCTGTTTACTGATTACTGAAGCTGAATCGTTGTACCTTCAGCTACCATATTTTGTCTTAAAGGGACAGACAAGTAATGGATTTTTTTATTGTAGCAACTAACAGTAACTGATAGGAAGTAGATTCTCAGCTAATGTCTATCAAATGTGATTTAACCATCATTCTATTACTGGGAAATGCAAGAGAGGGAAAATGAAAGATGGTAGAAACTTTGTCTGAGGGTGTGGAGAAGGGAAGAGTAAAGAACCACAATAGTAGACCTTATCTCTTCATAAAGCTTTTTTAACTTTTAGAAAATACTCTAATTTCTCTGAGCTTATGTGATATCATCTGTCTTTCCATAAATCACTCAACAAATATTTGAGGGGTATCTACTATGAAGCACAACTGTTCTAGGTATTAGGGAGGCATCCTGCCTCTGTGAAGCTTACTGACAAGTAGACTGGTAAAAGTCACAGACATTTCCACCACTGTTGCTACCCACCAATGGTGTCACTATTGCTGGTTATAACAGAGTACAATCAAGAGTTCAATATATTGTGCCTTAGAAAACGAATTACTAAGTTCTGGGATAAACATGATCTAAAGGGTAATTAACAAGTATTTACCATGTGATTTCCTTTGAGATGCCTGGTTGCATTATCAAGATCTCAGAATTTTCAATTAAGTATTATTTTAAGTATTTATACTCTAAAAAATAATTCCAAATGAAAGCAAAGAATTTTCAAATTAATTTATCTTCTGTGTTTCAGAATGTGCCACTCTTCATAATATGATAAAAGGGCTACAGCAGACCATTGAATATCAACATAATTTGAAAGGTAAGTTAGGAGAAAACCTTGAAATGTATGATTTACTTGAGCACCTTTAAAAATAGAGTTTTTACTTCAATGATAGTAAGTTTCTTTTAATTTGGTCCTATTAAATTCATCAGCTAAGGGAAGGATTTCTTACTACTTAATAATACTTTCCTAAATGATGAAATAAGAAATGCCATGCTGAGCAGAACAAGTCAGTCTTACTCTGTCTGACAGTGACATCAGGTAATGTTTTACAATAGATTGCAATAATTTGCTATTATTTTTTTTAAGTTTAGAAGTATATTCTCAGTAGCACTCTCTTTCTTTAATAACCTTATGCTCAGTTTTGAAGGGCATGTATTTACTAGTTATGTGATGAATATTCCATTCAAACTGTAGTGATAGTTTCACTATTTAATATTTTTGTTATAACCTAATACTATATTTGTGTAAATGAAGCCAACATATTCAGATCTCTTATTTTTGTTAGCCATGCTAACCCAATAAATAGCCCTACCATTCACAAAATAGAATGGTATCTTGTCCTGTTCTGGTGTTCTGTTCTGGTGTGTTGCTACTGTGAGATCAAATGCTGTAGGGGAAGATTAGACCGAATTTCCTTCAATGTCCCTTCCAACATAAAAATTACACCAAGCAAGAATTTCTCATATTAGGTCTCTACTTTTATAAAGAAAGCACCTTACATATGTAGATGAGATAGAATGTTGATCTTAAATGCCATTTATTTGATTTGGTATGTTATTTCTTATTGTCTTTGTAATTTTCTATTGCGATTTATCTTTTCTTAAGAAATTCTATTAGTTATTTCTTTCTGTTCATTTTTTCCCCTAAAGACTCTCCTTGAAGTGATGATGAACCAGTATAGAAGTTGTTTTAGAGGATTTCCCACTTACATTGTCAAATAGCCTCTGAATATAGAAAGGACTCATTTCCATATCCACACACTACTCAAAGCTGTGCTGGAGACCAAGGGGGTAAATGATGGGGAATTACACCACCTCCAATGCCTTTTCTTTTAGTTAACTCCTGCTGGCTTTTGATCCTGATTTGTTCCATAGATTTTTGCTTAGCTTGATTGTAGCATTATGCTCATTTTTTCCCCAGTGTTTGATCCCCATCCCACACCTGATTTGGACTCCTCCCTGCTCTGTGACTAAAATACAACACTTAGCTCGATTAAGTAGATATATGAATGCTCAAAATCCTTTATAGGCCTTGTATTCTAGGATTTCAATGGCATTTAACTCTTTCCAGAATTTTGTTCACAAAATTAAATAGCCATTCCTGAAAATGATTCACTGATTTGATTTTGCTAATGCTCCTACAGGCCTTGATTTGGACAAGGTGGTAAATGTGAACTTACCTGTCTTTGATCTCTTTCAAATGGTTGCAGAGATTGCATGGTTAATTTGCATATTTAGTCTACAGGGTAGATGCTAATGATCGTCTCCCCAGCAGCTATTTCCTCTTCTTAATGGAAAACTAATTTTCTCTGGCATTCACCCTTTTTCCACTCAACCTTATGCCTTAGGGGAGCTGATTGCACCCCACCTCCAAGGGAAGGCTTCTGGAATAATTTTCCTCTCTCTAAAGAGATGGACTGTCTTCTCCTGGTTATTGATAATTCTGCAAATGATGTCTGAAATTGTTGCACAGTTCTTGTTTCCAGCCTGAAAATTGTCCCAGAGCTGAGGATGGCAGGAAGAAGAGACTAAAAGAACCTGATTTCTTGATGACATTATTGGGCTGTTGAATCAATTCCCTCTAGGCTTAAGAGTCTCTTCATCCTATAAGAGAAATAATACTTCCCTTTAATCCCATTCATCAGACTTTTTAGTGGGGATTGTGTAAAAGATAACCATTTGGAATGCAGAAAGAAAATATTAGAATTCTTATTTATATTTACTTTTACCTAAAAATCAAAGGAAATAATCTTATGAAAATTTAAAAATGGAATGATATTTCTTACTCTATCTGTATGTCAGTTATGTGTCATTTATATACAAGAATCTCCCAAAAAGACCAGTTCAAAAAATGAAATAATTGCATCTTCATTTATTCCCCCAGTCTCAGAGTATTGACATGTAGTACAATTTTCATGTATCTGGTTCAAAGGATTAATAGATTATGATAGCTGCTTCTAATCAAACTAACCCTTCAAAATGACAAGTAGCTTTAAGAAATAAAACATTGTGAATAATACTAATAGTGCAAGCACAAGCCAGCATAAGAAATTAAGAGAGCTGTCACTTCTCCAATCCCTGTACCAGTTCTTCATCCAGTATATTAAGAAGTCAAAAATAATGGCAATTTATCAGACCTGATAGAATACCAGTCATTGGTGAGAAAGTACCTGCTTCTGGAAGAAAATTAATCTACAGCAAGACCATTTTCAAAATGGATATTTAGATGTGGTTCTATCATTAAGTGATTTGTAGGTTGAAAATGTGTCAACTTTAAGAATTCTCCTCTGCATATTAAACTTGGAAGATTCTAATTTCAATAAGAATCTTTCAAACATAGTTCTCAGTGATTCTCAATCTCTTTGTTAGTATTTTAAAGTCTTTTGAGAGGTTTATAAGAACAATAAACTAATATCAAGGAAAATGGATGTTTACTGACGAACTTCAAAAACAACCACCTTTGCATTATTAGTGTTTGGGTTTGAAAAACAAGTATAATGATTAAGCTCAGCCAGTGATGCATTTGTTCTATTAAAACCAAGTATCAAAATAATTTGAATAGTGGAACCACCCTTTAAATTTCTGTATCAAAGTGTTAAATCAGGATTGTGAAAAAATGATGAATTTTTATTTCCATTGTCTCACTAAAATTTATTAACACCATTAATAATTCAACAAGTTTAACATTTTGTAACAATATCTTAAATAATCTCAAAATAATTTAACATTTCCCTCTTTTAGTTTACCTTTATAATTTCTACTTTTATCTGTTTTAAGAGGTACATATAATTAGTATGTTATATATAAGTAATTTATAAATAAATAGACATAAATTAAGGTATATGCTAATTATTTTTTATTGTGCAGGCATGCAGTTATAAAAGTTTGGAAACTCCTCATTTCAAATACCACATCTGTGTGTTACTATAATTTAGATTTTCTTATTTATGTTGGCTAGTCTCTGTCCTCCTAACTTCTTACCAGTTATATAATGAGAATGTAGTTGGCCCTCCTGTCAATGTATTAACACATTTTTGGCAATGGCATTGGAATTTCAAAGCTTGAGGGGGAAATTGAGTCGTTCTTATTCTCATGATTGATTGGATGATCAAGTTAAACATATTTTCTAAGATGTTATTATTGCCAGGCTCTTCCTTTTATTACTGCTAACCTGATACTGGAAGGAAAGTCATTGAGCAATATTAGTAAATTGCCTTTGATATGCTATTTATCAGGGTAAAGGGAGGCGAGGGCCCACCATATTGGGAAAAAAAATGTTCACAGCTCTTTATAACGTGGGCTTTTTTCTCATTGCTTGATTCCCCTATCCCCTAGCTCTGAAATTTGATATTTGTAACTCAAAGAATAGATCCATGCTATCTTTGTAATAATAAATATTTGAACCTTAGGCTATAAGATACAGAGTATGATTAGCCATGACATATTTTTCTTATATTAGATATATATTCCTATATATTATTCTATTTGCTAGGTCAAGAGATTCCCAGTAGTTAATTGCCTGATAGATAGAATTGACATTATGCTCTCTGACTTCTGGCCAATGGTTTAGAGCAAACAAAGCAAGACTCAGAGGGTTTTTTTTCCATTAAAGGAGAGTTATCACCATAACCAGTCCCAAATCAAATAAATTGAAGGGATTTAATTTAGAAAGTCAAATACATGGACAGTTGTGTCATATGGAGAAAAGAGAGACACATGAAATCAACTGCAAATACAGAAGCAGCCCAACATCAGTGGAATTCAAACTTTTGCCAATTATTTCTAGATAATTTCTTCCAGGTGAATGTTACTTTATTCTGGCTGAACTGAATCTGAATAATTTGAATTTATTCTATCAGGGTAGGCTTCAAGAAAGACATTGTTTTATGTAGTACAATTTTATTGTACAAAATCAATTAATCAAAATTGATCCTTAATCAAAATGTTTAAAAAGGGGTAATAGCATATAGTTCAGTGCTATTCTACAAGAGAAATTTATCTGAGAAAGTAAACTAATCCATGATCAGTTACTCCTTAAGAAAAAATTATTACTTAAATTAGAAGTAGTTTGAAAAGCATACAAAATACGTCTTCAAATGTAAATATGAAAAAATATTTCCTGAAAATAATTAGACATATTAGACAGCATCTAGTATATATCCTTGGAAGAACTCTGCATTTCTATAAGTATCTTCTATGTGGAGAAATTATCTGTTATGACTATATACTTCAGAATCTTCATTATATAAAACTTGCCTGCTTCTTGAATAGATTTGTTAAGAGAGCATTAAAAGGAAGCTAAAAGAACAAAATGTATACATTAAGCCAGCTATATAATTTGCAGGGCCCAGCACAAAATGAAAACGTGGGGCCACCTGTTTAAAAAGCAGGGGAAAAAGTGGCATCAAATGTTTTAAAATATAAAGCTTTTTCCTTTCTTCTATGAGCTCTCTCAACCTGGCATGGCGTAGAGTTGTATTTATTATTTAATGTTGTTCTAAGTAAAGAAAAATTTTAAATTTAAATTATTAGCATGAATTTTACAGTTTATCTTTATATTGTGCAATCCAGTCTTAAATGAAAATATAAATACATATAACTCACATGCAGAATCAACAAAATTATATAATTTATATTTCATAGTTTCTACATGCACATCTATTTCATTCTTCCAGAATAGTGAAAATGCTGTACAAAACTTGCTCAACTATTTTTCCATCTTTTAATTTTGATATAGGCACACTGTATCAATACTCTCTACCTTCAGCTTACTGATGAATGCAAAAAGACTGAAAGGAAAAGGAACTCTAGGCAGCCCTTTATTCCCTTTTCTTCTATATCATCTTCTTTCTAAGTGGTTGACTAATAGAGGATGTAATAAGAGTAAGAAAAGCTAAGATATGGTTTCTTGATCATTTGTATTTCTTAGAATGGCATTGCCTTCCTTTTACATTTGAAGCAAGTTCTAGTTCAAACAGAAAGCATGGCCTTTCAGGTCTGTCAGGGGCCAACTTATTTAGCTGTATATGGAACAGTCTTACCTTATACTCACTTTGAGTCCTGCTGAACTCCCATACGTCACGGACCCACTGGAATTCTGTGCTCATGGGGCATTGTAAATTCTGTCTGCAAATACTGTGGCAAGGAATAGTAGACAGGAATATTACATAGATCTCCTCTTCTCACATACAGGCTACATTGTCCCATCAGACTTCATTTACAAAACACAAGTTCAAAGGTGAAATTATTAAGAATTTCAAGACAGTGGTGGCAGAATATTAAACCAAGCATCGCACGTTTCTGAATGCAAGATGCTATACAACTGCACATTTTACACAGAGAAGCTGGTCCTGCCTATAAATAAGTTGAAGAGAGTTGGGTAGATATTATGATAAAAGCCAAGGCTAAGGGGTAGCTGCTTTAATTTAGCACAAATGTTAGATCTAAGTTTTCTAGAAATTATGGCAAAACATAATGAAACAAACAATGTGATTAGTTGTATAACTATCAATATCTGATTAAAAAAATTTTTAAGCATCTGATTTGTTAGAAGACAGTATTGATTATGTGTAGGATCTGAGTAAATTGAGGATGATATCGATATGAATCAACATAGCATTTACCCAGACAACCAAACAGGAACCTTTAATGTAAAAATATCTAGATCATTATAGAATGAAATTATTACAAAGTAAAGCAATCAAATCATCAATAATATAAATGAAACCAACTAACTGTAAGTCTATAATGAATCTAAAAACAATGCACATTTGACTTTCTTCCATTTGACATCAAAGGAGAATAATTTCAGAAAAATATAATGCAAAATTTCTAAAGCCCAAGAAATTAAATTTTGGCTAGGTCAGAGAAAGATTGCTTGTCAAATATCATGACCAGATAGACTATGCAGTGATACAAAATGATATTTGAATTTATAACTCTTCCAAATAAGTTGTGTGTTCTAGGTAGCATAATTATAGATGGGCCAAATCCATATAACATGCAAGTAGTATAATATTTAAATGGGTTGATTGATTTTTCTGACAGAGGGAAGACATTATCTTTAAAATGTCAGTTTTCCTAGTGTTAATATATATATTTAATACAACTTCAATTAGAATACGAAATTGGAGGTGGGTATTGTATAAAATAAATCTTAGAGTTCATTCAACAGAAGTAATGCCTAGGAATAAACAAGAAAACTCTGGAAAAGAAAAATAATGTAGGAGAAGGGGACTTCCCTTACCAGATAGCAACATGCTCTAAAGCTATTGTAATCAAATCAATATGGTATTGGCATAGAATTAGAAAAATACCTCCATGGAATAGAATTGGGGCCTAGAAACAGGTCCCAATATATATGGTAATATAATGTATGGCACAGAGAATATTTCAATTTATTGGAAAAATAATGGGTTTTTAACATATGATACTGATACAACTGGCTTTCCATCTGGAAGAAATGAACATCGGATTCTTTCCCACCACATTAAAAATAAATTCCAGATGTATAAAAGACTTTGATGTTAAAAAAAAAAAAGGCAATAAAACTTAAACGAAAATATAGGATACAACATGTATAACCTAGAGCTGGGATATATCTTCTTAACCAAAATAGAAACCTCAGATGCTATGTAAAGCAAAAACAGACCTAATAGACTTTATTAACAACAATATAACTTGGGGCTATATACTGCAGAAAAAAAACATGATCTTAAACTTAATATATACCTCTTCAATATGTTACTTCAGTTAAGGTATGGCCCAAATGAATCAGGTTGGCCTTTAATTCAGATTACTAGAGTACTTTATAAGCATAGTCAAAGTCAGGGAGAAATCCAGAGGAAGTAGCCAGAAGCTGAAAGTCAGTGGAACCCAAAAGAAATGGGAGCAGCCAAGAGAAGCCAAGATGTACATTGTCATGTAAAAGAGGAGCCAAGGACTGAGGATCACCAGCACCCAGCCCCAGAACACTAGTCTTTCAGGAAGAAAGCATCACCTTGATGATGCCTTGATTTGGACTTCTCTTAGCCTAAAAACCGTGAGCCAATAAAGAGACATTAGCAAAGTCATGCTTTCTCTCTGAAAACTGTGGTATTCTGGGACTGGGTCCTGGCAATCCTTGGTTCTTGGCAACATCTCTTCCTTCTGGGTTCTGTTGACTTCCAGCTTCTGATGAGTCCCCATGACTTTTAAACTGTAACCTTCTCTATAATGCCTCCAGTAATAAGATTAAGACCCATCCTCATTCAGATGGCCACATCTTAACTAAAGATCTTATCTACAATGGGTTCACACCACAGGAATAGATTAAAGTTAAGAACATGTTTTTCTGGAGTACATAACACCAAGACATCACAATTATTTATCCATTCATTAATAGATGGACATTTGAGTTGTTTCCAGTGTTCCTATTTCTCCAAATCCTCATCAACATTTGTGATTGTCCTTTTTTAAAATTTATTAATAGCCAACCCAGGGGTTATGAAGCAGTAGCTCATTGTGGTTTTGATTTGCATGTCCCTAATGGCTAGTTACGTTGGGCATCTTTTCATATGCTTACTGACCATTTGTATATCTTCTCTGGAGAGATGTCCACTCAAGTCATTTGCCCATTTTTAAAACTAGGTTGTCTTTTTGTTGTTGAGTTGTAGGAGTTCTTTATATAGTCTGGATATTAAACACTTATCAGATAGATGATTTTGAAATATTTTCTCCCATTCTGTAGGTTCTCTTTTCACTTTCTTGATAATGTCCTTACATCCACAGTAGTTTTTAATTTTGAAGAAGTCCAATTTATACAATTTTCCTATTATTTCCCATGTGTTTCATGTCATAACTAAGAATCCATTACCTAATACAGGGTCCTGAAGATGTTCCTCTATGCTTTCTTCTAAGAATACTATGGCTTCAGCTTTTATATTTGGGTCATTGATCCATCTTGAGTTAAATTTTTTTTTTAACAAATCAATTTTATTGATATAGAAATAAAGCATAAATCCATCCAAAGTATACAATCAGTGGTATTTGGTGTAATCACATATTTATGCGTTCATCACTTTAATCATTCTTAGAGGACTTTCATTATTCCAATAAGAAGAAGAAACAAAAAACAAACAAAACTCAACAGCTCTTAATCTCTCTCTGTTTCCCCTGCTGTACATAGCTGCTATTCTTTTTCCTTCTTTCTAGTATATTTGTATTTATATTTTGTAAAAACAGTCTTATATATGCAATATCACCCATATTCGTGTTTTATATAAGGTTTCACTATCTTATACAGTCCCATGTTACAGTTTTTAGCTTTCCTTCTAGTAATATATGTGACCTTAGACTTTCCCTTTCAACTGTCATACCCATATAATAGCTCTGCTAGTTACAAATACCATGATATACTTTCACCATTTCTATTCATTTCCAAAGATTTACAAACAACCATTTTACCAATTCTTCACAGATTAACCCTCAGTTTTCCATTCTCTACCATCATTCTATTTTTCTGGTAACCTATATTCTAATTATTAACTTCATGAGTTTACATTATATTTAGTTAATAATAGTGCAATCATACAATTTTTGTCCTTTTGTGTCTGGCTTGCTTCACTCAACATAATGTCCTCCAGGTTCATCCATGTTGTCATATGCTTCACAACTTCATTTCTTCTTACTGCTGCATAATATTCCATCATGTGTATACACAAAATTTTGTTTACCCATTCATCAGTTGATGGACACCTAGGTTGTTTCCAACTTTTGGCAATCGTGCATAACACCACTATGAACATCAGTGTGCAGATGTCTGTTCATATCTCTGCTCTCAGTTCTTCTGATTTACCTAGTAATAGTTTTGCTGGTCACATGACAAGTCTATATTCAACTTCTTTAAGAGCTGGCAAATATTCCTACACAGGAGCTGTACCATCCTACATTCCCACTAGCAGTGAATAAGCATTCCTATCTCTCCACATCTTCTCCAACATTTAGGATTCCGACACTTTAAAATGGGCTGGTCTAATAAGTGTAAAATGATATCTTATTGTAGTTTTGATTTGCATTTCCCTAATCGCTGGTGACGTTGAACATTTTTTCGTGTGTTTCTACGTCATTTGTATTTCTTCTTTGGACAATCGTCTTTTCAAGTCTTTTCCCATTTTTAAATTGGGTAGTTTGTCTTTTTATTGTTGAGTTGTATGATCCATTTGTATATCATGGATATAAAATGCTTATCAGATATGTGATTGCCAAATATTTTCTCTCATTGAATCGGCTGCCTTTTTACCCTTTTGACAAAGTCCTTTGAGGTATAAAAGTGTTTAATTTTGAGAAGGTCCCATTTATCTATTTTTTTCTTTGGTTGCTTGTGCTTTGGGTGTAAGGTTTAAGAAACTCCCGCCTAACACAAGATCTTGAAGATGTTTTCCAACATTTTCTTCTAGCAGTTTTAAGGTTGCTGCTTTTATATTTAGGTTCTTGATCCATTTTGAGTTAATTTTTAAATAAGGTGTGAGATAGAGACCCTCTTTCTTTCTTTTGAATATGGATATCTAGTTTTCCCAGCACCATTTTTTGAATAGACTGTTCTTGCCCAGCTGGGACGGCTTGACAGCTTTGTCAAAAATCACTTGGTCTATTTCTGAGTTCTTGATTTGGTTCTATTGGTCAATCTGTCTCTCTGTATGCCATTATCATGCTGTTTTTACCACTGTAGCTAAGTAATATGTTTTAAAGTTTGAAAGTGAGTCCACCAACTTCTTTCTTCTTTTTAAAATACGTTTTTTGCTATTTGGGGCCCCTTACCCTTCCAAATAAATTTTATAATTGCTTTTCCATTTCTGCAAAAAGAAAAAAAAAAGGCATTTGGGATTTTTTATTGGGATTGTGTTGAATCTGTACATCAGTTTGAGTAGAACTGACATCTTTATGATATTTAGTCTCCAAACCATGAACATGGAATGGCCTTCTATTTATTTCAGTCTTCTTCAGTTCCTTTTGGCAATGTTTTGCTGTTTTCTGAATACAGGTCCTTATGTCCTTAGTTCAGTTTATCCCTAAATATTTGATAGTTTTAACTGATATTATTAAAGAATTTTTTTTTCTGATTTCCTCATCAGATTGCACATCAGTAATGTATAGAAACATTATTGATTTTTTGCTTATTAATCTTGTATCCCACCACTTTGCTGGAATTGTCTATTAGTTCTAGTAGATTTGTTGTGGATTTTTCAGGAGATTCTAGATAGGACCATATCATCAGTGAATAGTGATAGTTTTAATTCTTCCTTTCCTATTTGAGTGTCTTTTATTTCTTTATCTAGCCTAGAATGTCTAGCACAATATTGAATAACAGTGGTGACAGTGGGCATCCTTGTCTTGTTCCTGATCTCAGCGGGAAGTTTTCAGTCTTTCACCATTGAGTATCATGCTTGCTATAGGTTTTTCATATATGGCCTTTACCATATTGAGAGAGCTTCCTTCTATTCCTATGTTTTGGAGTGTTTTTATCAAGAAAGGGTGCTGTATTTTTCCAGTGCATTTTCTGCATCAATCAAGAGGATCATGTGATTTTTCTTCTTCAGTTTATCAATGTGGTTTATTACACTAATTGATTTTCTTGTGCTGAACCACCCTTGCATATCTGGGATAAAACCCACTTGATCAAGTTGTAAAATTCTTTTAATGTGCATTTGGTTTCTTTTTCCAAGTATTTTGTTGAGGATTTTTGCATTGATATTCATTAGAGAAATGAGTCTGTAATTTTCTTTTTTCTTGGTATCTGTATCTGATTTTGGTATTAGGGTGATGTTGGCTTCATAGAATGAGTTTTGTAGTGTTTTTTCCTCTTCAGTTTTTTGGAAAAGCTTGAGCAAATTTGGTTTAGATCACCTTTGAATGATTGGTAAAATTCATCTGTGAAGCTGTCTGGTCCCAGGCTTTTCATGTTTAGGAGGTTTTTGATGACTGTTTCAGTCTCTTCACTTGTGGTTGGTTTTTTGAGATCTATTTCTTCTAGGATCAGTATAGGTGATTTGTGTGCTTCTAGGAATTTTTCCATCTCCTAATCATTGTCTAGTTTTTTGGCATACAGTTATTCATAGTAGCGGTATGTCACCACTCTCATTTCTTATTTTATTTGTTTTCGTCTTCTCTCTTTTTTTTTCTTTGTCAGTCTAAGCTAAGGGTTTGTCAATTTCTTTGATCTTCTCAAAGAACCAACTTTTATTTTTGTTGATTCTCTCTATTGTTTTTTTGTTCTTGATTTCATTTATTTTTGCTCTGATTTTTTTTTCAATTGCTTTCTTTCAGCTTGGTTTGGGATTAGTTTGCTGTTCTTTTTCTGTTCCTCCAGATGTGCAATTAGATCTTCAATTTTAGCTCTTTTTTCTTTTTTAAAGTAAGAATTGAGGGCTATAAATTTCCATGTCAGCACTGCCTTTGTGATGTCACATAGGTTTTGATACGCTGGTTCTCATTTTCATTCTTCTCAAGATATTTGCTGAATTCTCTTGCAATTTCTTCTTTGACCCACTGATTATTTAAGAGTGTGCTGTTTAATCTCCATATATTTATGAATTTTCTGTCCAATATTGATTTCCAGCTTCATTCTGTTATAATCAGAAAAAGTGCTTTGTATAATTTCAATCTTTTTAAATTTATTGAGACTGATCTTGTGACCCAACATATGGTCTGTCTTGGAGAAGGATCCATGAGCACTGGAAAAGAATGTATATCCTGCGGTTTTGGTGTGCAATGCTCTGTAGAAGTCTGTTAGGTCTAGTTCATTTATCATGTTTTTCAAGTTCTCTGTTTTTTTACTTATCCTCTGTCCAGATATTCTATCCAATACTGAGAATGGTGTATTGAAGTCTCCAACTATTATTGTAGAGACATTTATTTCTCCCTTCAGTTTTGCAAGTGTGTGCCTCATGTGTCTTGGGGTACTCAGGTTAGGTGCATAAATATTTAGTATCGTTATTTCTTCTTGGTGAATTTCCCCTTTTATTAATATATAATGACCTTCTTCATCTCTTATAACAGTTTTTAATTTAAAATCTATTTTGTCCAATATCAGTATCACTACTCCAGCTTTCTTTTGGTTACTATTGGAATATTTTTTTCCAACCTTTCACTTTTAACCTGGTTGTGTCCTTACATCTGAGGTGAGTCTCTTGGAGACAACATATAGATGACTCATATTTCTTTAATCCATTCTATCAGTCTTTGTCTTTTGATTGGGGAGTCAAGCGACTAACCGTCAAAGTTATTACTATAAAAGGCATTACTTACTTCATCCATTTTGTCCTTCAGCTCTCTGTTGCAATATTGTACAATTGTCTGTCATTTTACCCTTTAATTTACCCTTCTTAATAATCTTTATTTCAACAAACTTCTCCAGGTCTCTCACCCTTGTTGTTTCCTTTCAAGCTGCAGTACTCTCTCTAGTATATCTTATAATTTTGGTCTTTTGGGAACATATTCTATCAGTTATTGTTTGTCTGTGAAGACTTTGAGAACATATTCTCATTTTTGAAAGACAGTTTTGAGGGATACAGAATTCTTGGCTGGCAGTTTTTCTCTTTCAGTACCTTAAATACATCATACCACTTTTTTCTCACCTCCATAATTTCTGATGAGAGGTTGGCACTTAATCTTTTTGAGTTTCCCTTGTATGTGATGTTTTGTTTTTCTCTTAATACTTTAAGAATCCTCTCTTTATCTCTGATATTCCAAATAGTAGGCTTCTTTGGGTAAGCCTATACAGATATTCTGTTTGGCATGCATTGTCCTTCTTGAATATTGATATTTATGTTTTTCATACGGTTTGGGAAGTTTTGCATCATATTTCCTCAAATATATTTTCTGCCCTTTTTCCAATTTCTTCTCCTTCTGGGACACTGATAATGCACATGTTTGTGCATTTCAAGTTGTCATTCAATTCCTTGAGACCCTGTTCCAGTTTTCCATCCTCCTTTCTTTCTGTTCTCTTGTCTTCTCCAGTTTAGATATTCTGTCTTTGAAATCACTAATTCTGTCTTTGAGCAATTCAGATCTACTCTTATGTGCCTCTAAATTAGTTTTAATCTTGTCCATCGTGTCTTTCATTTTCATAAGGTCTGTTTCTTTTCTTTGTAGGCTTTCAAATTGTTCTTTATGCTCATCCAGTGTCTTCTTGATATCCTTTATCTCTTTAGTCATATTTTGTTTCAATTCTTTGAATTGATTCAGGAGAGTTGTGTGACTATCACTGATTAATTGTTTTAAATCCTTTATCTCTTCAGGATATTTGGTTTGTTCCTTTGGCTGGGCCATCTCTTCCTGTTTCTTAATATGGCTTGTAAATTTTTCCTGATACCTAAGCATCTGAATAAGTTGGTGAATTTACTGTGATGGCCAATTTTTCTCCCTTGTCTATTGTTTGTTTTTTTGTTTTTTTTTCCACAGCTCTTCTTTGATATTTATTCTAAGTCTTTTGCCCAGCTTAAGGTATCAAAATGGGCATAGATTTTCTCCCAGGATTTAGGATACAGAGACAACAAAAAGCAATTTGGGCCTGTGCAATTTGCAGACTGGCTAGCAGATGGTGCTCATTGGCGCACCTTTCCACAGAGGTGTTTCAGTCTTGGCTTTCCTGTGTTTTGGTCTGGCCAGAGCCAAGATTCAAAGCAGGCTCTTCTGGCCCAATTCCCTGAAGAAAAGCCCACCTGACTCCCCCTTTCTTTTCCTTTGTAACAGTGGACAGGGTATTTGTTCCCCTCTCAGTCAGCTGCAGTGAGCCAGGGGCTTTACCCCAGCTTAATATTTTGGGATAGGAGAGGGGTGCCCTACCTGGACTCTGTGGGGGTTTGGTAACTCACATTTGTTGTTTCGGGTTCTTTGTATCTCTGTCCCTCACCCTCCTGGGAGTTGTGTATCACTGTCCTGGTCTGCTGATACCCAAAACAGGTCCCTTGGACAGCTTTTGGCTCTTTCTCCATTGTTTTTGTGAGATAGTTGACCCTGCCTGCATAGTCCAACACCATTTTCTTTTGTTAATTTTTGTATATGGTGTGAGGTAGGGGTCTAGCTTCATTCTTTTGCATGTGAGCATCCAGCTTTACCAGCACCATTTCTGGAACGATTATCCTCCCCCATTTAGTGGACTGAACTCTCTTGTCAAAAATCACTTGGCCATAGATGTGTGAGTTACCTTCCATTTTAAGAATTTTTAAATTGGATATAAAAGCCTAGTTTGACATTTTATTTTCTTTCATGATTTTAAAGATTTCTTTCCATTTTCTTCTGGCATGCATTGTTTCTGAGTAGAAATCAATAGATAATTATTAATGTTAATCTTCCATATGCCATATATCTTTCTTTTTCCTGACTGCTTTTAAGTTGTTTTTTATCATTGTTTTTCAGTAATATGATCATGATGTGCTTGTGTGTGTGTGTGTGTGTGTGTGTGTCCTGTTTAGGATTTTTTGAGCTTCTTAAATTGGAGAGTTTATTATTTTCATCATATATATGACCTTCTTTCTTGAAACAATTTTTCTATTCTCCCCCATACCACATTCTGGAACTCTGATTACACATAATTGTTCATATTAGTTCTTATTTACATTGCTTTTTCTCTATTGAGATTCCTTATTTGTTTCTTTATAATGTTAATATTTTCCTTGAAATAACAGCTGTTTTAAAGACCTTGTCTGTTAATTTCACCATTTCTATAACTTCTGGGTCTGATTCTATTGACTGTTTATTCTCTTAAACATAGATCACATTTTTTTCTTCTTCATATCTTGTAAATTTTTATTCTGTGCTGGTTATTATAGATACTACATTATTGTATATCTATGTTTTGTTCTTAATAGAGTTATGTTTAAGTAATAGAATTATACTCATAGACATTGAATTTACTTCTAGATCTGAAACTTTGAAATGGAAAGATTTCAAGGATTGAAATGGAAAGTAATCAGATGGCCATTAGCAAATCCTTTCTTTTGTGATTTTGTGTAATTTTATTTTAAATATACCTGCAAATGTTTCTCTATTCTTATTCAATAGACTTCTTAAAACTTCATTTTTAAGTGACATACATACTAAGACAGAACTTGGATTTATTATTATCCAGGTCTAGTGTCTCATTCAGCCCTCTCTCTGATCCCAATTAAGCCCTGAACTCAAGCCTCAGCCTCTACCTTGGATTGGTTTGCTATTACAGTTCTGGCTCCCTACTCTCAATCTAATTTTAGTCCTAAGCACATTTCATGGATAGCTCAGCTACAGATTCTGGCTCCTTTCAGACCCTCACTACCCACTATACCAGGATTTGCTATTTGCTGATATAAGTATTTTTCTTCTCCTTAAAACATCTAAAGATTAGCAACCAGAGTAAGTGCAAGAAACTGATGTGATTGAGGTCAAGTACTACTCCCTCTTTTTCATCCCTTGTCAGGAATAATTTAGTTATATACAAAAAATTCCCATTATAATAGTTTATAATTATTTAATTTATCATAGGCAATATGATAAATTAAAGATACAAAACAATATTTCAATTAATTTCATCTTATTTTTCTTAAGTTTCTTAAGTTTCATTATATAAGACTTAAGTAAATATAGCCATGACTCCCAAAATAGCTTCTGTGAGATAAACTTTACTTCCTTTCTAAAATAGATGAATATCACTTAATCTTTTTAGGCAGTAGTTTTATTTCCCTTACCCATTAACTTTCTACAATACTAACTATACTAATCCTCAAATATGAATCAATCCAACTGCACACCTTCTTTACTTATATGCTACAGCTACTGAAGTCTATTGGTGGAAAATCACACAATGCGGATTGGTTTAATTAATTTATGAACTCCAGTTTCAGCTATACCCTTAATTCTTCCTGTTTATTCAGAATTTTCACTTTTCAAGCCCTTTCTTTTCAACTTATTTTACTTTCTGTTTCTTAGAGAATATGGTAGATGTCAAGCATAAACTACCTCATTTCTTTTCATCTGCCTCCAATTCTTCCTTTGCCCCTCCTCCAAACATATACATATCTGGACATACCCTTATCTTCTTCTTCCTTAGCTCAGAAAAAAAGAAAATCCTTTTTATCTGAAGTTAATCCCTCCACTTTAGTTTAACTCCCATTTCTGCTCACCTTTCTTTCCTGGTAAGTTGTTTCTTCAATTATCCCTTTTTCTCCATCTTCCATTTCCCTCTTTCTATTGGCTCTTTCTTGTCAGCACTTAAACAGATTAAACCTCTTTCATATTTTAAACAGACAGACAAAGTTTCCCTGACCTTGGGTTGTTCCCTTCTAATTGTCCCTACTCTTTTCTTGATCAACCAAACTTCAAAGGAGTAGTCTACACTCTATCTCCATTTCCATAATTTCATCTACTCTTCAACTTACAACAATTAGGCAATGCATGAAGATTTCACATTCACTTGATCACATTCACCTTCACTTGATCTTTTTGTGATATTTATTGCTGTTGATCATAACCATCTTAAACTCTCTTCACTTAGTACCACCCTCTCTTTCCTCTCTGACCACTCCTTTTCAGTCTTCCTTATAGGATATTCTTCCTCTGGCCATCTCTTAATGTTTTTCAGCCTACCAAAAGTGTTCACCTGGATGTCTCATAGGCACTTCAAATTTAGCATGGCAAAACCCAAACTCATCATTTTACTCCTAAAAATTTCCTCACTATACTTCGCCCCAAATGATAAGCACTTCTCAGGTACCCAATTCAGAAGTCCAAAAGTCAAGTTCTCCTTTCTCTTTTACCTAACTAGTCACTAAGTATCCTAATAATTCTACCATCTGAATCAGGAGTTCTTGACCAGGGGTCCACAGACCCCCAAGGAGTCTGTGGATGGATTTCAGGGAGTGATCTGTGAGCTTGAATTGAAAAAAAATCAAGTTATTATCTTTATTTTTTCTGGCCTCTAACTGAAATCTAGCATTTCCTTCACTTATGAATGTATGGAATAAGTGAATCACATTAGTATTCACTTCACCTGATTGGCAAAGTGTTCCGTGGAACAAAAAAGGTTAAGACCCCTGATCTAAATAGTTATCCTACCCCCTTTTCTCCTACAGCCACTGACAGGAGTTCCTATTATCTCTTACTTTATCTATCTGATATCTATGCCTTTAGTGTTACAACCCACCTGTTCATCGAACTAATCTTTTTAACATATAACACTAATCACTTCAATTCACTTTTAAAAATTCTTTGATGATTTCCTTGTAACCTATAAAAGAAAATCCAAAATCATTCATATAGAATATGTCCACCTGGGTGACATTATCACCTCCTCTTCACACTGTACAGTCCAACTATACTGTACTTCAACTGTGGTTTTCCCAACATGCTGTACTCACTTAAGCCCATGTTCTTCTGTGCAATTTTCTGTGCCTAGAATGCCCTTTCCCAACATAAGGTAGACCTTATCGTTTAAATTTCAGCTCCAGTGGTTCCTCTTCTATAAATCCTTCCTGACTTTAAGCTGATCTAGGCTTTCTTTCCACAGATTCCCACGGTATTTCAGATACACTGCCATTATAGAATAATTATCATCACATATTGCAACTACTTACACATCTATCTCACCACTAGGTTGAAAGTTCTTTGAAAAACAAAAGTTCTCCTTTTGTTTCCACATTCCCAGTGTCTAGCACAGTGCCTGGTGTATAGTAGGAGTTAGGTGCATGTTTGTTGAATGCATATATGAATGGAAGCTTAAAATGTTAAACCTGTTGAAAAGTGCTATATATCAGGATGCTTTTTGATGATTTTTATGCAGATGAAAATGAACAACTAAAAAGAAATGCTGATGTTATGAAAGAGAAGTTAAAATCTCATGAGCAGGTAAGTTTATGTTTCTTTATATTCAATCAAGTCCTTAAGGAACATTTGTCTTCTAAAATTAGGGGGAAAGGGTGTTTTTATTAACAAATGCAGCCAAAATTTGTAGAGTAAAAGTATATAAGCCAAAATTCTTAATAAATGAAACAATTTTCAAAGAAATACAAGTTTTGAGGATCCCAATCTTTATACATAATATAGCACACTAAGTCATTTGCATTACTTATTCTTTTTAACAAAAATATAAATAGTTATTTTTTTAGTGGTTAATAGAGTTCTTGCTCCAGTGTACCCTCTATTCTTAGCACTTTTGAACTTTTTCTACTGTAAAGTAAATGAATCTATACTCTATATGACTCAACTACTCTGTTGCAAGTTTATTGCCCCATCCAAATAAAGGGGACATTTTCTGTGGAGCAAAAATGAATTGTCTCCCAATGGTCACCATATCCTCTGTCACTTATTCTTTCCTCCTATAGGAACAATAGAGTGATAGTAATTGTAGGAACATTACCCTGTGCCTAGAACTGTTCAATAAATGTCAGTTCCCATCCTTAAGTCCTTTGGGAGGTTTGTTATGCTAATTTTTTCTCATCTCCAAGGACCTGATATGTCAAACCCTGGCAGACCTAAGATCTCTAAATTTCTATAGTTGGATTTGTATCAAGCTTAGAACTTTAACTTGAAAACCCATCTCTAAATTCAGTCTTGTTCCTGATTTTGAAGAACTTCTGAAGAGATATAAACTAGTTCTGAAACCCTGCCCAGGATTTCTGGGTATTTCTGGGTAATACTCAGGAGTAAGGAATAGCATTCTGGCCATGCTCTTAGAAAATTTATTAATGGCTTTTCATCACCAATTTTGAGTTGGTTTAAATCTCTCTGGAATGTATCCCACACTGTTTTCCTTTTCCTTTTCACTTTTTCTTTATTCTTTTCCTATCCTCTTCATACTTGGCTCCAGAGCTCAAAGAAACTAAGATGGAGAAATTAGGGCATAAAAGGGCAATGAAAGAATATTTTGCCTCTTTCTCTTCTAAAATTTCAAGCCCTAGAATATTCATTTGTCTAGAGTACTGTAAGAATTTTCAGAGGGGTGGAAATAGAAGAGAAAACACCACTACCCAAGGAACTTTTTAATTAGCTTCTGTACAAAGAAAATGAAATATGACCTCAATCCAATGAGAATTCCTTAATACAGAATCTCCAGATACATCCAAAACACATGGAGAATGACTTCCTAAAAACAAATTCAGGAGGGACTTAATGGCCATATTTATGAGAATAGGAGAATTTTCGTGTTTGTTTTCAATAACAGCTATAGAAAAGCAACTTGTAACAAGAGAATCTTTAAATTTCAAAAAGAAAAAATACAACTAGAAGCTATCCCTTGGAATTTAATGATTAACAAATAGTCACAGTCATCAGAGTTGGTAGCAAATGGAAATATTTAATACAGTGATAAGTACTTGAGAATTTTTCTATAATCTAGTCATGTGATTCAATGTGTTCCATCCTAGAATGGAAAATGGAACACAAGGAAAAGTTCCTTCTCTACCATGTAAGTCTAGTTCTGTCTTGGCTAGACCTTCATTTTGGA
Organism: Tolypeutes matacus; assembly: GCA_026826555.1. Lineage (NCBI taxonomy): Eukaryota > Metazoa > Chordata > Mammalia > Cingulata > Chlamyphoridae > Tolypeutes > Tolypeutes matacus. The sequence goes on along the minus strand of JAKSZT010053783.1, from coordinate 14,633,537 downwards.
ATATGGCTCTTGTTAGCAGTCAGATTAGAGTTTTCTGACCTGTTTTAGAACTAGTCTGCCAAAAGAGCAAGAAAAAAGTTCCCAGAAGGCAAGTGAGAAGAGGCCAACCAAGTAAAAGTTGTTGAGATATGGTCCTCTTAGAAAGAGGAAGAAATTAAATCTCTTAAAGCTGGCATAGACTAAAGTGAGGAGAAGAGCTAGGAGCAGCTTAGGTCACTCTGTAGCCACTTACCTAGAAACTTAGATATATCCATATGAAAAATGGCAATTTGTTGTGATTCAACCCTATATTCACCTTCCAGGTTTTAATGTAAGCTACGGGGCTTAGTTAGGTTTGGCCATTCTTGCTAGTTGCCTGGCAGGATAAGTAGCACAAAAAGGAATCCAGCTATATCCCTAAAATTGATATAGTCTGGAGAAATGTACCTCTATTTTAGCCATCTAAGCCACTGAATTTTTACCTTTTTTTGCCTCACCAATACCACTGAATATCTATTAAAATATATAAACCCTCTACCTAGAAAAAATGTTAAAAGCATACACATATGTATATATAATTTTGCGTACAATTTCAAGAAATTAATGGACCATTGAAAGCCCACCCACTGGATTTAGGTTAAGAATTTCTAATCTAAGTAATTCTTGGTGGCATTCCCATTCATTCAACAAATACATATCAAATGATGACACACTAGAAGTTGGAGATACAATGGTAAGTAAAAGCAGAGCCCCTGCTTTTAGTGTTTTCTTACCTCTTGCCTTCATTATTATAGCCTTTTTATTGCCATCCTGCTTAACTTTTGTTCTTTCTGCTCTTTGTTTCTCTTGCCTACATCTTAGGCCTGTGAGGGGTTTCATTATTTAGGAACATGTCCATAGTAAAATTATAAAATTTATCTCTCAACACTCCTCTCCTTATTCTTTTTTGTATTTTACTTAGATGCTCTATCTCTTTCTCTTTTATGGGGTTTTAGTGGCAGGAGGCTGTGAGTTACCACAGCTCTTTGATTTTTGGCTCAACCTTGATTGTTAGGATTGTTCTGCTGGTTACTCAAAACTGGGCACTGAACCCTGTAATTGGTTGTAGAGTCGTTTCCTAGGGCCTTGGGCAGGGGACTATAGAGGCCAGAAAAAGCCTCTCTTACTAATTTTCTTATGTGCACTTCCTTGGTCTTCCAGGAGATGGCGCTTGTTGGCAGCTCTCAATTCAATGCCTGGTCGGAGCGTATTTGTTGTGACACAGACCAGATCAATGTGATAGAGCTTCCTGTCTGGGGGCTAAGAGCCCTGTGATTCAGACTTTCTGAGACAGTTCTCCAGACTTCTCTCATAGCACCCCCTTTTCCCAGCTATGAAATATTTTCACGCCCCTTTGAATCCTCAACAATCAGTCCCTGTTAGTAGAGGAGGAGATTGGGAGGTTTGTATATCTTTAGCCCCTTGCAGGCTCCAAGGCAAACAATGGCGCAGCCCCACCCGGCCTGGACGGGCTCTTGGGACAGGGCAGACCAAACCTGGGAGTCAAAAGCAGGGTCAGCCCCAGGCTCTCTCTCCCCTCTCCCTTGGAGTCCTTAACAATTAGTCCAGGCTAGAAGAGAGGGAGGTTGTGAGGGTCGGATTTCTCCAGTCCTTCCTAGGCTCCCAGGGCAAACCACTGTGTGGAAGGGTCCGTGGGGCTCCACAGCCCAAATTTACAGGTCAGAACCTGAGTCAGCCTAAGGCTGTGTCCCTCTCTCTCCCCTTTCCAGAAGTGGTAGATCCCTGGAGCCCCCTTTGTCTGTTGTCGCAGGCCCAGAGGCCCAAGAATTCTGAAGAGTGTGGGGGAGGGTGCCGGCAGCAGCAGAAGCTGCTACTTCCAACTCACGGTTCTGTTGTCGCGATTTCCCTCTTCTGTCCCTCTCTCCTCTGGGTTTTTCTGGAGAAGAGATTCCCGTGTCTTACTAGTCCGCCATCTTCCCTCTCCTTATTCTAAACATCATAATTCGCTCTTATGCTCCAGCAACCTAAGAAGCTAATCTCAGGCAGCTATCCAGGACATCTCAAACCCCAAATTCTTCCCTCTCTAGCCTGCTCTTCATCCAGCTAACTTTTATTAAGGATAGTGCTTAACCTTCTTCTGGATAAAAGGAATATTTCTATAATTTTCAGAAACAGAAGTTCAGCCCACATGCAAAGGGACTCAATCCTACCTTAGGTTAAGCTTTCTGGCTATGGGATAGTCCCTTCTGCTGGTTTAAAAGCATAGTTTTGGCTTTTATCAGACATATTTTAATGCTGTAACAGTACCTATTCACACAATTAAACCAAATATTTTGAGCACCCATGATATGCTAAATACTTGTGATGAGTACTCAGTGTGCAAAGAGTACTCTGTATGGTATCTATATGGTCTCTATTTCTGGACAGAAATTGGCTATTTTCAAAACTGACTGGTCAAACAGTGAACAGTATCTTTCCCTTATAGGTTTATGATTACATATCAAAACTTAATATAAAGTTTGAGAATTTTAGCTTCCTAATTAATCAAGAAGTTTTATACATGTATTTTAAATTGAAAAATGAGTTTATATTTTAATCTTTAGGAATATAAGAATAATATTGCCAAATTTGTGAGTGAAATGAAAATCAAAGAGGAGGGACATAAGCTAGAAATAAGGAAACTTTATCAGGACATGCAGAAAAAAGGTAAGCTTTTTTTTAATTTTCTTAATTCTAAGATAAAACAATTTAATTATGTATATAAATTTTCAGTAATAGATAGTATTCTTGAATGAACATTGCTGTGATGTATTTTAGTTTAGGTTTTATGCCTTTCCATATATTTATGTGTTATAAATTACAAACATTTCTGAATTGGATTTATGATGGTTGCACTTAATATTACTTATAGTGAAACAATTAGTATTCCTATAAAATTAATATAAAATATACAATTAACAACTTTGGCATTTTTGTGATCAGCATATTGAATATAATTTCACGAATTAAAGTTTCTTCCTTCAGTAAAGCAATTCTTGTAAACCTATGTTTAGGGTTAATTAGTTTCATAATTGGTATTAAAAACCTTCCTTAATAAGCCCATCTTTATGCTCACCATATGCAAAACTCAACTTGAAATGGATGGTAGGTCTAAATGTAAAACCCATATATTTAAAACTGCTAGAAGAAAGCATAGGAGATTATCTTTGTGGCCTTGAGTTAGGCACAACTGCTTGGAAAAAAACAAAAAGCCAATCAATAAAGGAAAAAATTATAAATTAGACTTCATCAAAACTTAAAACTTCTGTTCCTTAACACTGCTAAGAAAATGAGAAGGCAAACAAACCATAGACTTCAAGAAAATATTTTTCAGAGTCTCAGGTTTTCCCAGCCAGAGCCCTGATTTTAGCACAACAGACATGCTTTGGCTAAGTACTTGAATATCTCTGGAGTTCTGCAACTCTAACCATAAGAATTTTTATTTGTTGCTTAGTTGATCTTCCACTGCATGAGGGAAGAGCTCTTTGTAAACTACCTGAGAGTACCTCCAGTTCTCACACTTATTCTTTAACTCCTTAACTGCTTGCTAACAACTCAGTTTCTCATTGTCCCTCAGTATGATGTCAATTTAATTTAGCTGTACAATGTCTTTGTGGGTATTATTCCCTCCATCTTTCAAATACAAGGCATTCCCCTCTCCCAGGACATTTTCCCAGGTTACGTCTTGTGAAAATTTTAGCAATCAGACCTTGTGTGTCAGGAAATATCTGTACTCCATATACCACCCAGATGGCTTCCTCATTGCCCACCAAGTGATAAATGAACCAATCTCACAGCCCCAAGTTTAGGTCCTCCAAGAAGACACCAAGATTGGATTAAACATTTAAGAGATTTATTGGACAAAATGCTTCTGAGGGAAAATGGGGGGAGTCCACAATGCAGGTCTAATCCCTGTGGAGGAGAGAGGAAAGAAAAGAAGTTTGTACAGAAAATGTCAGACTGGAGTGCAAGTCAAAGAAAGTTTAAGCAAAGTTGACGGGGAATCCTTGAGTCAAAGTCACCTGTGAAGCATCCCACATGTCCCAGAAATTGGCCCACTTCAGTATCCCTGCCTCACCCAGTTAGTGACTGGTTGCAGACTGTGGAACCATGGCCTCAACTCAAATGTAGTGATGGATTTCAGAGCACAACAACTGGGGCTACTGGTCAGTTAGGCTACCTATAGTCAGAGATCTGAGAAGCTCATTTTCATGGCCATCACACAATGCTTATCATATGACCCAGCAATCCCACTCCTAGGTATTTAACCAAGAGAGATGAAAATATATGTCCACACAAAGACCTTTATGTTAATAAAAGCTTTATTCCTAATAGACCAGAACTGGAATCAAACAAATGTCCATTAACTGGTGAAAGGATAAATAAATCATGATATATCCATATAATGGATGATTACTCTGCAGTAAAATGGAGCAAACTACTGATATATGCAGTACCATGATAATATCAACAGCTTTATGTGAATGAAAGAAGCTTGACACAACAGACATTCTACCATACAGTTTAATTTGTACCACATTCCAGAAAAGACAAACTATAGTGACAGGAATCAGATCAGTGATTGCCAAGGTTTGGGGGAAAGATATTAACTGCATTGGGGCACACAGCCTCTTTTTTGAAGTGACAAGGAAATTCTGTATCTTGCTTATGGTGGTGGTTAGATGAGTATCTATGCTTATCAAAACTTATCAAACTAGTGGAGCGAATGTAGCTCGGTGGTTGAGCACGTGCTTCGCATATACAAGGTCCTGGGTTCATTTCCCGGTACCGCCTAAAAAACAACAACAACAAAAAACTTAATCTGTATACCTCAAAATGTTGGATTTTGCTATATAAAAATTATACATCAGTAAACCTGAATTTAAAAATAAACCTAAGCAAGGTCAATTATAAAAATTAAAAAAAAAAAAAAATAGACTCAATGGAGATCCTTATAATAGCATTATCAGATATGGACTTTACAATAACTGTGATTAATATAATCAAAGGATTAAACGATCTGATGGGGAATTTCAATGAAGAACTGAAAAGTATAATAAAAACCCATGGAAATTTGAGCACTGAAAAACACATTAACTGAAAGTAAAATTGCAGTCCATTCGTTTAACAACAGATTGGATACAACTTCAGAGCAAATTAGTTGCTGCCTTACTTCCACCTCCCAAATTTTGTGCAGATTTCTCTTGCCAACTCTCATCCAGAATCAAATAGGGAAAGGAATTCTGAGAAATGTAGTTCTAGTTTAGCTAAGTTGACAATACAAAACCACCACAGAAAGAAGAAAAAATGGAATTAAAGTGTTATAAGAGATTTATAATTCCTGTAAAGTGATAAAAGTAGTAATTTTATTAGATTCTAACGAATCAAGTAGGCATGTTGTAATCACTAGAGTTATCACTATAGGAAGGGTAAAAGAATGTATATCAATCTAATGACTCTCAAGATAACAGAGGAGAAAAAGGGGAGTAAAAACAGTTATTTGGCCAAGTGAAAGCAAGAAAAGATAGAGAAATAAACACAGCAGATAATAAATTAGTAGATTAAAACTCAAATATATTAGTAATTGCATTAAATGTGATTTGACTATATGTTCTAAATAAAAAACAGAGCATGTCAGATTGCATAAAAACAAAGTCTGATAATATGCTGCTTTCAAGAGGCACACCTAAATATAAAGATATAGAAAGATACTAAAATATGGAAAACATATGCCATCCAAACAGTAACAAACACAAAGCTGGCTTACTTATACAAATATTAAATAAAGTATACTTTAAGGCAAGAAAGAATACTAGAGGTAAAGGTTGTCATTTCATAATGATAAAATGTTCAATTCACCAAGGCAGTGTAACAAAAATTCTAAATTGAGGTGCATCAAATAACAGGGCTTTAAATATATGAAGTAAAAATTGACAGAATAAGGGAAACAGATAAATCAAAAAATCACAGTGGGAGATTTGAACACATCTCTTTCATTAGCAGAACAAGCTCGCACACATATACACACACACTTTCAGTAATTATATAGAAGATTTAAACAACAAAATTAACAAACTGGCACTAAGTGATATTTGAAACACTATACCCAATAAATGCAGAATATACATCATTTTCAAGTGCTCAGGGAACATTTAAGAAAATTGAACATATGTTGAACCATAAAGCAAATTCAATCCATTTCAAAGATCTGAAATCATATAGGTTATTTGATCACATTGCAATAAAGGTAAACCTTGTAAAAAAACAGATAACTAGGAAATACCTATATGTTCAGAAATTATTTTTGAATAGCCTGAGGATCAAAGTAGAAATCACAAAGGGAGTTAAAAAATATTTTGAACTGAACTATATAGAAAACATTACACAACAACTAAAGCTGTGTTTAAAAAAACATTTATAGCCTTACATGTAAGTATTAGAAAAGCCCAAATATCAGTTCTCTAAATATTTATATCAGGAAGTTAGAAAAGAAAAGCAAAAAGGCCCAAATAAAGTAGAAAGAAGGAAATTGGATCAGATATTAATGAATTGCAAACTAATGCATAATAAAGATGATCAGAGCTAAAAAATTTTTGAAAAGGCTAACAAAAATAATAAATTCTGAAAGCAGAAACTCAGATATTTGTACACAAATGTTCATAGCAGCTTTATTCATAATAGTCAAAAGTTAAAAGCCAACAGATGAATGGATAAACAAAATGTAGCATATACATACAATGGAATAATACTTAGCTTTAAAAAGAAATGGAAAGAAAAAAAAAAAAAAGAAATGGAATTCTGATACATACCATTACATGGATGAATCTTGAAGACATCATATTAAGTGAAATAAGCCAGACATAGAGGTATAGATATTGTCTTATTCCTATATGAAATAGCTAGAATATGCAAATTCATAGAAACAGAAAGTAGAGTACAGGTTATTAGGGGTGGAGGTGAGTTTGTGGAATGGAGAGTTAATGCATAATGGGTGTAAGGTTTCTGTTTGGGGTGATTGGAAAGTTCTGTTCATGGATGGTGGTGAGTGTAGTACGACATTATATGTATGACTAATCCCACTGAATGGTATATTTGAGAGTGGTTGAGATGGGAAAGTTTATTATATATATAAATTTTTTAAAAAATAATGACTAAAGAGACAATGACAGTTAAATACAATACATGACCCTGGACTGGATCTAATAATGGAGGAGAAATGACCCAAAAGGACATTATTGAGACATTTAAAAAAATGGAATATAGACTATAAACTTTATATGAGTTAAATTTTTGAACTTGATAACTGTACTTGTGGTGGCTACATAAATGAATATCTGTGTTCTTAGAAAATGTACATGGAATTATTAAGTGATCAAGGAGCATGATATATGTAACCTATTCTCAAATGTTTAGAAAATAGATAGATGGATAGATTGTTGAACAGAAGGAGGTATGGATAGAAAAATAGGAGAGGTAGAATGATTAATGCCAAACTTACACAAACTCTTGCAGAAGATTAATAAAGCATTGGATGATTGACTTGTGTGTTTCAAGAATTTTTCAGGATCTTGTCAAAAATATCCAAAAGTTACCCTGCACATAAAAAGTTTCTAAAATATGTTTTTATTAATAAAATTTAATTTCTTGTGTATTATTTAAAATATTTTTAAAAATATATAAGTTTATAAGATTTTTAAAGTGTTACAATTAATGAATTTTATTTTTGTTTTATTCAGTTGAATTAAGTGAAGAAAAGCACAAAGAGCTAATAGGGAAAAAGGAGATGGAAATTTCAGAGTTAAATGCAAAGTTAAGGACTCAAGAAAAGGAAAATCAAAATGAAATAATCAGACTACAGATAGAGGTAGGTGTTTAAAGTTTTGTTAAATTTGACCCTTAATCTAGACTGCACTTTGATTTTGTTTCATCATAGTGAGATAAATTCCAGTGAGAGGGTTTCACATACTCTCATTCCCCATCAAATGCAATGTTCGAACACCATACCACTGTTAACTATACTGCCTTTCTGCACTTGGCCTGAAGATGGGACTCCACAGTCATTCAAAAGGTCCAGATTTCCAGAAAGGGTATTGTTTTCTTTGAGATATAATTTAGGGATTATCTGCACTTCACAGTCAAGTCTCCACAGGCACAATAGGTCTACCATTCCTCCAATAGAGAGAGTATTTCTAATCCTTAGCATTAAGCTCTCATTAGCAGAAATTGTGGACTCTTGGTGAACCAATTAGAAATTCTTTTTGCTTTATTTGGGATAAAAAGATAAAAGTTTCTCCCCAACAAATTTGTGAAAATATGCATATCAAAGGAGTAGACAAACCAGATTCCTAAAAATACTTTAACAGGACTTTGAATAGGGGCATTTCATTTTGAAGTGCCTCACCTTGAGCCAACTTATTTACAAAAAATTGGTCATAATCTATTGGTCTCATCTAGTCTTCAAAAAGAAAATATCTTTATATAGAGGGAGTCTCAGACCCCATTTGGGGTTTTTCCAGAAGATCTGCCATAACAATATACAATAAAAACCCACACTGAGTTAATAAATACATATATTAATTATATAAATTAGTGGTTATCAAGAAACCAACTAGCTAAAAGAAATTCAGCATTATTAAGTAAAATGTTTATAGCAAATTATACATAATACTCATCATTCTGTTTTTTGAAAGATTGTGCACTCATTGTCACCATGTAGACATTTGTTTGATCCTGAAAGGTATAGAAAGGATTATCCACAATGCAGTAGGGGGAGAATTTCCACAGGGAAAAATTGCTACTCTTCTTCCTATGTTAGTAATGCTACCTGAGTGCTTATTAGGTGCTGAAGGCTTTGTTGAGCACTTTGTATATGTTATGTCACTTGATCTTCAAAATTTGTCCATAAGACAAATATTAGTATTCCTATATTATGATTGATATACTTGAGATTCTTGAAGTCTCATTGCTGATAAGTGGTGTGAGCTAAGATTCTTCTGATACTAAAACCCATACATATCTTCCTTTGAGCATGATTGTGCAATTTGGAAAATTCTGTCTAACATTAAGGACAGATAGAAGTTATGGTTATAGGAAATAGAACCTTGCATGAGAGCCCCCCTGTCTCAATCAGGGCAAGCCAGCATGGAATATGGGCATGAGCCAGCAGAAAATAGCTTGGAAGGCAGGAGATGTGGCCAAAGCTTTAAATACTTGCTGCCTCTGTTCAGACTCTGGGTTGAACCAGAGAAATCAAGTGGAAGGCATCAGTGGAATCAGCTGAGGGAAACTGGGGTAAAGGAAATGGTGAGTTAGGGGATGGTAATGACATGTTTCGAGACCACTATTCAATGCAGAATTCCTACAATACCACATTATAGGCATAGAAAGATATGATGCCAAGAAAGAGCAAGTCCTGGAGCTGTAACAGACAGCATGGTATGAACAAGAAGTCCTCTCTGGGCATGAGGTCAAATAAAGAAGCAGACAGTTGGTGAGATGAGACTCACATCTGGAGTCCAGATCCATGACTGGAGATCCAGACTTTGCCATAAAGAGAAGGGAAAGGAGCCAAAAATTTTTAAAGTATCTATTGGGTGTGAGGCATTGTGCTGGGCCTATATTTATTTTAGGTTGGATTTCTATTTTCTTAAGTAGGCAAAGGCAGAAGTAAAGCCAGAATCAAACATGGATCAGGGTATATAGCAGCACTGTCTAACAGAAATATAATTAAGTCAAATATGTAATTTTAAATTTTTCAGTAGCCACAGTTTAAAAAGTAAAAAGAAATAAGTGAAATTAATTTTTTAAATATTTTATTTAATCCACTGTATTTAGAACATTATTTTACCATGTATTTTACCATGCAATCAGTATTTGAAAATGTAGGATAAACATGCAATAGAATATTACTCAACCTCTGTTTTAGTTTCCTAGGCTGCTCGAAGTAGGTGCATGAAATGAGTTGGCCTTAAACAATGGGAATTTATTAGCTTACAGTTTGAGGCTGTGAGAATGTCCAAATCAAGGCACCATCAAGTCAATGCTTTTTTCCTGAAGACAGTCTACTGGTGATCCTTGGCTTCTCTGCCAAATGGAAAGAAACATGGTAGTGTCTGCTGGTCTCTACCTTCTCTTCCAGTTGCATTGCATTCAGCTTCTTGCCTCTGACTTTCTCTCTCTCTGTCTGAATTTCATTCTCTTATAAAGGACTCCAGTAAGAGGATTAAGACCCACCCTGGGCCATGCCTTAACTGAAGTAATTTCATCAAAAGGTCCTACTTACAATATGTTTACACCCACAGGAATGGATTAGTTTTAATAACTTGATTTCCTGGGGTCCATACAGATCCAAGCCACCATAGTCTCTAAAATCAACATCTCCAGTCTTCATTAGCCATATGTGGCTAGTGGTTATTAGCCACTAGGTCAAGAGAGGTGACTAAAAAATGAAGGAATAAAGAATAAGGACTAGATAGTATAACCAGGAAGTACTGAGGCACATAGAAATGGAAAGGACACTTGTGTGAGGGAAGGAAGGAATGTTTGTTCTTTAGACCAAATGCAGGCAAGGTCATACAACATTACACTCATGGTCCGGATAAAGACTGAATGTCCTCATACTTGTCCTAGATTTTAGCATTTGGTTTTAGGTAATCTTCCTACTGAACACAGATGGACCAGTATGTGTGTGCTATGCCTCAGAGTGGGGCTGAGTCAACTAATGGTAGTGGCTGGTGATTTCAGCTAAGGCAAAGGGCTATGGCCTCTGAGAATCCTCAGATCTTTAATTGTGTGATTAGAAAGTGTTTTGTTTGGCTAACAGTCATGGCAGGAAGTGGAAGAAAAAGGAAAGTGCCACTTTACTTGAGTCCCTAAAAGTCTTCTATAACTGCAACACCATATGTGTCTACAAAATGATAAAATAAAGTAAGAAAAGAAAATGGGTCTAAGTAAAAGACTATATGGCACTATATATTAATGTACTACAAATGAGAGAATACCTTGCTTTAGTAAAATGTCAGATTTTTCTTTTAAAATATTTAGGTACATGGGACCATTGTGACAAGAAGTTGTTCTCTGTAGAAATGTGTCTTCATGATTGGTAGCATTCAAATCTGTAGCATTCATCAAGAAGATCATTCTTTCATCAGTTCTTGATAAATAACAGCAAGTGGCATCCTAATAGGTACATGCACTGAAGCCTGTTTCTTAAATCCAGTTTTGCTGGGTAAATATTCATAACTGGCCAGAAAAAAAGTCATTAACAGTAACATTTAAAACTTAATCCTTAACTATGTGAATCAGGGAAGATATTTCATTTTAAAACCTTAGAAAGAAATCACAAGCAATAGTGTATATGGAAAATCCTATTGTTAATAATAGCTATACCTAAATGGACTAATTGCTATAGTTGTGTTAAAACCCTCCCTCTTATCCCAGCCCTCTTCAGAGAATCCTGTTATTGCCAGCTCAGTTTTATCCCTTTACTCCATTCCAAAAGAGGATTATTTCATGTTGAGGAGAGGCTAGGTTAATCTATATAATAAAGAGATTAAGAATATATGTAGAGCAGAGGGGGAGAAAAGCTATTTGGAGCTGGGTGTTGATAGAGATATTGCAAGATATGGTGGTGGGAGATCTTTTAAAGCAGCTGAAGTCTTTGATAGGGATGGATATGAGAAAACAATATGTATACTTTACCACTTTTGAGAAATGCTAGTAAATGTCTTAAATTAGTTTGAAATTCCTTTTGCTTCCAGATAGGTTTATTTTCCTCTCTCTTCCTCCCCTGTCTCCCCACCCCTTTCTGTCTGAAACTGAACCATTGGGGTTAAAATAGTATATACACCTCAAAAGCTGCACTTCTATTCTTTTGCTCTAAAGCCTTTTCAGGGGGCTGTTTAAACAGATGTCAGAATCTCAAAGATATTTTAACAAAATAATTGTCCTTTAACTTTTTCCCTAGATTCTGCCATCACCATTTCCATCATTTTCCAAATAACTTTCCTTCTACGCCTGCTTTACCTTATGTTATAAGAATTCACAGGTCTTAGCTAAGATAACTTACTTTTCATTTTCCTGAAGCTTTGATTTCCTTGAGGTTCTTGGTAGGGTACCATGTTGAAGACTGTATAATAATCATTGGTCAGAAAAAGGAATGATGTTGACTTTAGAGGTTCTTTGCTGCTGCTGCTGCTGCTGCTGCTGCTCCTGCCTTCTGGCCAAGTGTACCTACTAACCAGAGCGAGGCCTGGTGGCCAACTGAGAGACAATAGGCCCCATAGATCAATAGGTGATCTACCATCAACCTCTAATCCACTGGTGAGGAACTTGCATTTTGTTTGTAATCTGTGCCCTGGTGCTGGTCTAGGCCACGTCTATTATTTGATTGGTTTACAGAACTCTTTTCTCTTTTGTTATTTATCCTACTTATAATTATCCATTTCTCTCCCAAGCCTGTATACAATCTTTTTTTTTTTTTCTTTTCTTTTTTTTTTTTTATTGTGGGTAAAAATCAAAATTTTCACAATACATACCAACATTTGCAAAATGATATATAAATATATATGCATATATGTGCATTTGCTTACAAAAATGTTATTTATGTATATATATAAATATATTTTAAGAGGTGCTTAGATACCCAAAATATTACACGGAACCCACTGGGATTCCCATGTTGCCCACCTCCCACACCTCCCACCACATCCCACACAAACATCTCCCACAAGTGTGGCCCACCACCCTCAATGGACTTACACAATCTTATAAAAATTTTATTCTTAGTCCTCAGGGAGGCTACACTGTTAAAGTAAATCTGAAGGGAAGAATTATAATGGAATGTTTTACAAAATAGTGGGCTGTAAGAATGGTTTATGACAATTTTTTAAACTTATTCAGTTTCATGCCAAACCAGCAAGAGTTCAGACTAAATCAACAAAACCATATTCAGTTTTTCTCCCATGACTGTTGCTTATGTTACATTTTCTTTACAAAATACACTTATGCATTGTGAAAGTATTTTTAGTTATCTTTAAGTTAAACAATATTCTCAACCCCGGCTGTAAGACAGAATCACCTAATATCTTGAGAAAAAGAAGATGTCCAGCCTTACTTCTGAATCTCTGAGGTAGTGCACAGGCATTTGGTATTTTTAAAAGTTTCCTCAGGTAAATTATATCAGATGGCAGAATCTCAAAAATATTTATGGAGGTTTATGGAATATATAGATATATAGAAATAGAGTAGAAAAAAATCTCTCTCTTGCTTGCTCAATATAGCACTTAAAGAGAAGTACTCAGAAGCTTTTGATACTATATTCTAATTTAGTCTAACATCCTTACAGTAAATTAATAGGTTAAATAGTCAAATCAGAGTTAATCTTGTTTGGGTATTTTTTGCTCTTTCTTAAAAACTGTTTCTTAAAGAAAGATTTTTCTATTATCTGTTATACAGAAAGTACATTTAAATTATAAATTGTATGATAAAGAATATAATGGACTATACTTACATTTATAGAAACAATTGTTAAACTTTTTTTTTTTAACTTGATTCAGTTTGATGCCAAACTAGCAAGAGTCAAAACTAAATCAACAAAATCTTACCCGGATTCTACTGTTTTACCACAAAGTATCTATAGAAGGGTATGTAGTGTTATTTTCCCATGACTTGCTTAAGAAAACAAAATTTTTAGTGTGTTTCTATAAAAGTTATCTACTATTTATTAATGATATATTTAATAGTTGTTTCTTAAAATATACCTCATGATTAGAAAGGTATTAGATTTTGAATAATCTTAAGAGGTCACTTTCTATTTAAACTAGGATATCTGAGTAGAAAATTAAATCATTAGTCTCTGGAGCCCTAAGGAATTCCAATAATTTATTTTGAACGAAGACTGGGTGACTTAGTTATTCTGGAATACCTTAAGCACTTAGTAGATTTCATTTTGTTCAATTCCTCCTTTATTTTTATGGTTTATAACTTCAATACATATAAGGAGAAAGGAACAAACCAAAAGAAATGGTGCTAATGTGTGTTTTGCCCCATTAAGTTCCCCAAAATAAAATTATAGACCTTTCAAAATTAGGCATATTTTTAAATACTTCCTTAAACCAGAACTGTATTTTTTGTTGTTGTTTTGTTTTCTTTGTACTTAATCTTATTTCTAAATTACAATAACAAATTTTTCTGCTTCATTTAGAAACTTCAACATCTTCAGGAAGAAAAAAACAAGGAGATTGCAATTCTTCGTAATACCATTTGTGATTTAGAGCAACGCCTCTCTCTTAGCAAAGAGTCTCACCTTAAGCCTGTTAGCAAAGAATCTCACCTTAAACGTAGAAGATTTTGAGAATAGTAATAAATTCATTAATTGCTATTTAACTTCTTTAAAAGCAGTTGAAATTTTCACTTCTATTTTCAGTACAACTTACTGCCTACTTAGGAACAACAATGAAACAAAAAGGACAGCTTTAAACTTTTTTAATAGAGTTTATATAAAGAATCCCACACCTTGGCCAACTGTGTACTCCATTCTTGCTTAACGGTATTAACCATAAAGGAGTTCAGGTTTATAGGGTTTAGTTTACCTACTGAACCATCATTGATTATGGAAATACTTTCTAAGCAGGTTAAAACTAGACAATCTTTCATCTTTTCTTTATATCTTTCAAAACAGGCACTCTCAAATTTTAGAAGAGTGTGATACAATGCTAGATAAAGAAAACAAGATACAAAGACTCCATTCGTATATGATTTTAAAAATCAAGATATGTGCCTTAGATATAAAAAGGATAAATGGTTATTTAAAATGTAGTCATGATATGCTTTTTAGCAAAATATTCATGTGTAAATTGTTTCTGGATCTTAAAATACAGAATCTACTTCTTTCTTTAAAGGTTTAATCAGTTTTTAAATGTAGGATAAAAAAGATGAAGATAATATTGTTTTGAGAAATAAGTAAAGAAAAAATGGAAAATACATCTTTGTTGTTCTTTCTCCATTCTAAATTGCTAACTATCCAACAGAAACCCCTAGGTCATAGTTTATGTTTCTGTTCTCATTAATGCAAATAGAATGCTGGAAAAAGAAGAAGAAAGACATATTAACCAGCTGCAATCACCTTTCAGTTGCCCCATAATAACTAAACATAATTTGGGTCAAAATTCCTATGACATAGATTTTTAAATTTGGAAGCCAATATATTAAAATTTCTCCAGGTTTGCACAAATCCAATTTCTAATTTTTGATCACAATGAATTAGGTAGCTTATAAAATTAATGGAAACAAAACTGTGCCCAGACTGACTTGGACAGTATATCCTATTTTAAATATTTAGTTTGAAGGTCATTTTCACATTTCTCCCTTGTTATTTCAGCTTCAATTGGTGCTGGCTTCTGTGGGCTTGAGCAGCTGCTGACCTGCTTGTCAGACAGCTGGAGGCAAACGTCACTGTCAAGATTCAATGACATTCTCCTCCACCCAAAGACCCTGTCAGCTACATAAAGATGGGAGGTTTTCTTTACACTGTCAGGTGATTGCAGACCCTGTTTTTTCAAATATCAGATGTCGACAATGTCAGCATCAGCTACTAGGCAACAATTCTGAAACTTTGGGCAAATTTCAGAGTAATTGATTTTTACATCCCTTTCGTCAGAGTTTCTTTTGATGAAGGGAAAGTTGAAAACCTCCACTTCCTGGCATATCTCAGCTATCTAGGTGACTTTCTTGTTGCCGGCCCTTGTGCCTATGGTGGTGATGAAGGCCTGGAGGAGCGGGGAGCTGAGGAGCATCTGGTGCTCCTTGTTGCTGATTCTCTGAAGGCTGACTGTTTCCAGGATGCTGGTGCCCATGCTTGTGATGATCATCGTGATGGGGCTGTGACTGAGGAGCCTCCGTTGTTTTATCCGCAGTGACCAATGATATATTTTTACAGACATCTTCGTCTTTGAGAGTCTGAAACAAAAATATAAATCAGTTATCAATCTGTTCAAAGATTTTACAGGAATGCATAGACTTGTAGTACTAATATACATGAAATTCCAACTAGTTGGTTAGAATTTTTTTTTCCCCATCACCAAACTAATAAGAGGAGTGTGATGTCAGTTTTACCATCTAAACTATTTTTGTTAAAGTTTGGTTCCCCTCCTCATGTTATTATAAAGTGCTTCTTGTTCAAAGTTTACATTTAGTCAAAGGATCTTAAGTTTATCTCTCAAATGAATCAATATTGCTGTTTTCCGAATAGGTAAAATAGGGTGGAATACAATTAAAGTTCTACAGTTTACCTAAGCTTCTATGCTAAATGAATCAACAACAGAATGCAAATTATCCTTTTCTATCAAAATATTTTCTAAATCTTGAAGTCTAAAGAGGAATTTAAGAAGTGAATAAGGCTTAATGAGAACCCAAGCCACTGTATTTATATCTGCAGAAAGAAAACTAAATAAACTGGTTAAAAGAACTTAGATTGCAGTAAAAACAACCAAATATCGAATCTTCTAAAATCAGGTGACACATGGAACCTTTCATATCTATATCAAGAACGCATCTGATATAGTATTATACTCTGAAGCAAACTAATTTCTCTCTGATAATTCAAAAATGCTAATAAACTATGCTCAAAATTGATAGTTCTTCATACCTCAACCCATGCCCAGAAATGTTTTGCGCGCCAAATCCTTGCTCATAGATTATGAGTCCTTGCTTGTAGTGCAGTCAGCCAAACGTAGCAATTTACTGCCTGTTTCCTATTGGCCATAACAATAATGTTCCATTCTACCTGAATCTGGTTCTTTAATCTCCTGAAAATCTCTATTGTTTTGTGGTGCTCACAGATCATAGGTTCAAAGCCTATAGATAGAGCAATATAATATAAAACCTCAACCTAAAGTTTATCTGAAACCTCCAATTTGATGTGACATATCAGATACATGTAGTGTATTCTTCTTATTTATAGATGGTTCATAAATTTAAAGCATGTTACAGGAATTGTTTCTGCCTCTTATCAATATAACTAGGTATAAGGATAATAATCAGGCCTTTACAAAAATGTGAACTACAGAAATAATCCCAAAATGTGAAGAATCAATGTAGCTAGCATTTATTGGGCACTTACTATAGGTTAAACATAGAGTTAGTATTTTATTTACATTACCTCAGTCTCCTCATCTTTAAAAGGGGTAAAATAGCCCTCATGGGATTATTATGAAGATAACAATGTGAAAAGAATCAGTAATTAATCTATGTGCTCCTTGGCAACTAAATAAATTAAATGATTTAATAAAAATTTGACGTGGCTTTCTTTAGAGTTGGGAAAAATCTGAAGGGAGTACAGCTCACATATAAAATTCAGAATGTTTTTTGGTAGGCAAAGGAGCAAAGAGTGTATTAAGAAAACTAGAAATAAGATAAGTACACAACCCGAGACATGGGTTGCAGAATTGTTTTTAAGCTGAGTTTAAATTTTGCCAAAAAAATATTTTTGTATCAAGGAAACATTTAGAATTATTTTTCTTTTCAATATGAGAAAAAAAAGTCTAGTTAATACAAATTAAAGTCAAATATTTTAATATCTTTTATAAGTAATATTTAAATACAGTGCTTCTCATAACAAGAGATAAATATTTTTATGGTTGTTAAGAAAGAAATATCAGGAACAAGTAAATGACATTTCATTTTGAAGAAAATGCAGTAAATCCAACTGCAGAGTGGGCAGACAATGTAAGGACTTCACAGCAGAACTGTTAGGCTTGCATCCTTGATAAATTAAGTGGATATCTGGGCCCAATTCCAATGCAGGCAATGCCAAGGACAGACTTTGCTATCACTATGCTCTCATATGAGCATGTTCAGATTAATAAAATGTTGTTTTATGTTGACTGAATTCTTTGAGCACTTATACTGATGCAATATCATTTGGTAGAAATTGAAATATGCAGTCTATATTGATTTTTATTTCTAAAATCCTTCTGGATAAAGGCAGCAATATGGAAAGGTGTGTTAAACTATATGTTACATAGGAGTAAATATGTGTAGTTACAATAATTGTTATGGTTTATTTTTAGTACACCAATAGAAATATTGGTTAGACACTTGGTCATGAAACACAACTTATTTAGGTAGATCTTAAAATATTTCCTCTTTTCTCCTGGTAAAAATAATTGAGAAAAATACCATGAAAGAGCAGTTTCCACATTTCTTTTCACAGTAAGCAATCCTAATGGCTCCTTCTACATATGGGAAAGTTAGGAAGGAATAAGGCAAACCAAGATGATAGACAAGACGGCCACATCTGGAAAAAAAAACAAAAAAAGGACAAGTAAATACCTTACAATATTTTCTGTATCCTGATCCTACTCAGGTACTGCCCTGGATAGATATTTTAAGTTTAATAGTTTTATTACTAAGACCCTTTCATATCTTAAGTACATTTCCTTGAATAGGGTCTACAAAAGAGCTCCCTGGTACTGCATAGTGGATAATGTCACAGCAAGAATAATAGTAGCTTTTTGAAATATTATAGATATGTAACCCTAAATAACATCAAATATGTACAGTACAGAGGAGTGGGTGTAGCTCAGTAGTTGAGCACCTGCTTCAATTCCCGGTACCTCTGAGGGAAAAAAAAATGTATAGTACAGTCATTATACTAAAATTTTATAATTGGCAGATAAATTCTACCAATGCCCAAACTACTACCTTATAAAACTAGGCTCAGAAAAATCACATGCACTTTTCATAACTGCTAAGGCAGCACAGTCAAATTCTATACAACAAGAACTCACAGCATAACAAAAACATCCCCAAGCCTTAGCCATCAGCTCATCTAGTTTTAAAAATATCTGATACAACAAAAATTTCAGCACAACTTAGGAATTATAACACTTGGCATGCCCAGAAATGGTGGGGTTGAAATGTCCTTCTTGCCCACGTTTTACTCAGTATATGCTGTTTTATATGCATATCAGAGAGTTATACTTTACAAATGACTAAATTAGAATCTTGGAGACCTAAAGAATGAGATGTTATATTAAGAAACATTTAGTGTAACAGGGTTCCTATTTGGAATGATGGTAATGTTTTGGTAATGGATGAAGGTGATGGTAGCGTAACATTGTGGACATAATTAACAGCACTGAAATATATATCTGAATGTGATTAAAAGGGGAAATGTTAGATTGTCTATATGATAATGGAATAAAAACTTTTTAAAAAATCCATGGAACTACACTACACAAACCATAAGTTAAACCATGGACTATAGTTAATAGTACAATTATAAAAATGTGCTGTTATCTATTGTAACAAATGCTTCACATTAATGCAAGGTGTTAATAATAGGATGGTATATGGGAATCCTGTATTTTATACATGATTGTTCTGTAAACCCACAACTTCTCTAATAAGGAAAAAATTTAATTAAAAAAAAATTTTAGTATAAGACCAAGTAGGGCTTAGGCCTAGGCAGAATCTAGCTCACCATTTCTGAAGAGCTCAAAGAAAACAGAGCACCAACTAGGAATGTTTATAATAAGAGTATGTATACACTGAGTTTCCCTTAAACTGTGGATGTTTAACTGGGATCAAAAGAAGATTGGTGCAGATTAAGCCTAAATGATTCACATAGTTTAGAGATCAGAAATTCAGGTATGTAACCTTAATATCATAAATTAGAATTTGAGACAGACCAAATGTGGTTGTGTTTTGATTTAACAAAATTCATAGGGAAAAAAGTAAAGTCAATTTTCCAAATTTCCTTGTTGGAATGGTGAATTCTTTTGCATGCTTTACTTTCAAGAAAGTCTTTTAAAAATATTAAAACCAAACATTTAGGGGAGCCCCTTGGAATCTGAGTACTTGATAATAAAATAAAAGCAAATGTCTTATTTTAAATCACTTACAATTTAATTAAATACAAAGCAAGTACCTTAAATTGTTTGTGTGTGTGTCTGTGTCTTTATCTATGTGCATACATACCTATCATATATGAGGAAGTCATCTTTGTTTCCATTTAAAAGAGTCCAGACATCTGTTTGGTTTTCTTCTTGTTGATAAACAGATATATGCTCTGAAACCTCATTTTTAAGACGCATATATTTTAATTGAGAATTGATTCCAAGATGATTAACAATAATATAGGATATATTAGAATATCCTTCTTTCTCCAGTTTTACTCGCAGGCTTTCCAATCTAAAATATTTGGGGAAAATATATGAAAAGAATAATCCCATTAATTTTTAGTGGTTTCAACTCTCTTCATCATTTTCTATTTTTCTCTTCATATGAAACTCTTCTTACTATTTTTTTCTTACTCATATGTCTTCTTTGTAATGTTGTAAAAGACCCTGAAACTTTCCTTTTTAAAGTTATTTATTAAACACTTGTGCTCATTTAAAACCTTACACTAAATGCCTGCACATACACTCATTTAGTCTCAAATTAATCTTATGAATTGTATATATATATATATATATATATATATATTTTTTTTTTTAAGATTTTATTTATTTATCCATTTATCCCCCCCTTGCTGCTTGTGCTCGCTGGGTCAGCTAACCACGCCGTGCGGGCGGGCTTGCCTTCACCAGGAGGCCCCGGGAACCGAACCCCGGGCCTCCCATATGGTAAACGGGAGCCCTACTGATTGAGCCACAGCCGCTTCCCTGAATTGTATATTTTTATCCATCTGATAGATACAGAGAATTCTATCCAATAAATATTTGAAGGGATAACCTAACAAGTATTTTTGTTATATATTTGTCCTATTTTATATATATATATGTATATTTGTGTGTGTGTATATATATTTGTTAAATGATCCAAGACTCCTGATAGCAAGTCTAGTGTTCATCCTACTCCTGTACAACACCACATATTTAGTATAAAATTATAAAATATAGGTACCCAAAAAGAAAAAAGTTCCATAACCGCAGGAAAATACTGTAAACACTCTGGTGTATATCCTTATACTCTTCTAACATGTTATATGTAAATGTATAGTTTTTCCAAAAATGTGGCTTAATGAATATATCTTTTTCCATTTTTATTTATTTATATTTATTTGTTCATGTATTAGCCTCCTCCTTTGAAAAACCTAGACCACAGAAAGACTATCTTACCTAGACGCCTGCAGAATACACAGGCTTCAGCTGGCTTGAAGGAGAGCAACCACAGTCACTGAACCATTTGAGTTCAGCATTGGATCTTGTCCCCTTATGCTCCAGGCTGGGGGATGCTTGCAAAAGGAACTTTGCCCCTGGCTCTCTGTTCCTCCCCAGGGGAGGAGACAGAGAGCCAGGGCAAGCCCCAGGCTTTTCCACATTGCCAGGGTTGTCCTATAAAAGAGAAAACCTTTCTGTCATCTTCACCAATAAGATTATCATAATGGATTTCTAAAAATCCAGCAAGTGTAATTCTACATCCTATAAAAATCTAACCCATGGATTCTGTCTGCATGTTGTTGGGAGCGTTAGGTTGGGCCTCCCTGCGCTAATCTTCCCATAAAAGGGAAGGTATCAGCCAAAGGCACTTCTTAACTATCTGGCTTAGCAAAATATTGTACAAAAGCATGCTATGGAAATGCGTCTTATCCAGCCCACTACTTCTCTAAGAGAAGACACAAGTTTAAAAAAATACTGAGAGTGCGTCTTCTATAACCATGTAACATTCTGCAAACACAATCTGACTTTGACTTGAGACACAAGAAGTTCTGACTGCTTATTTCTGCCCTCTACCAATCTAGGAAGGGATAAATAGGGGATTCTGCACAGTAATGAGAAGAGCCAGCATAGAAAGAAAACCCACGTAGCAAGGACAGTACACCAATAAGAAAACGGCTCATGCTGGGCCCTTAGCTTTTCAGGTCTGACCTTTCTATTTTTGTAAATCTCTTGGGTATGGCTCCTTTTGCTCTTATTCCTCAAAATCTAGCTCTATTTTAATATTAAAGGATCTGAATTTCTTCAGATATAAAACTCCCTCGATAATGTTACTATCACAACCAAAAAAAAATATGAACCAAGGGGGGCGAAATTGACAGAAGGGAAATATCACAAATCACTGTGCTTTGTACCAGTTACTACTCACTGAAATCTACACTCAGTCAATTTATTGTCTACCACTACTTTCAGGAAATCCTGTGGTGAAACTGCAAATTCTAGGGTCAAAAGATGCCTCCAGAGTAGGGAAGTTAAAATGTTAGATACCTGACCAGAAATATCCCCAGAACTAAGACTAGCTCTCTTAGCACAGAAGTACAAATAAAATAGGTGAATTTTTGTAGAGAGGCAGTGAAGAAAGGAATATGCTGATTAGAATTGGGCAGAGGACAAAAGATCCCTACAGGTAAGTCAGGCTCATTTTTATATAATTTTCTAGAGAGAGGGCTGGACAAAACTCCAGAACTAGGAAGTGAGTGCATTTTTCGGGCTCTAATCTAGGATGAAAAATTATAAGCATTTTTTTTTTTTTTTGACTAATGATAAGGTCCCTAGAGTGAGCCCAGAATGAAGAAGGGATAGAAACATTAAAACAAGATTGATCTAGGCTCTAATGCACTGGTAGATAAAGATAGAATTTTTTAAATCCTGATTATCTTTCATATTATTTAACACCTCAAAATGTAGGCTATCTTGATGAGAACCCAATTGAGGGAGAAAAGGAAAGGAGAGAGAGAGGAAAATAAATGATTTAAGGCCTTTCCCAACTATTTATTCTAATATTTTTTTAAATTCTAATTTTTTTTTTTTTAAAGAGGCTATATCTGAACAGCTGGACCTATCTAGAAAATTATATAATAAAGTTTGACTATAATTATAGCTCTTAGCTCTATAAAAATAATGAAGATAAATAACAAAATTGAATTTACTGGAAGCTGATCCAATAACAATTTAGAAGATTAGTTGTAAATTTAAATAATCTCACTACTTTTCAATCACAAAACCTGGATTTGTTGGCCACGTACAGACCTACACTTGTTTAAAATACTCCATTAAAAATCAGGAAATGCAGCAGCTTTCTCCATCCTCTTCCCCTGAACTTCAGACCTTCAGACATCTGAGATTCTTTCCTGATTCACCTGAAAGCACCCACACACCACTTAGAACTGCAAAACTTTGCATTTAATCAGAGACTACCTGATTTTTATATGAGTTTTGAGTCTTTTGTGGTGACCATTTCGGCACAGTGGACCAAACCCTTTCTCCCTTGCTTTTTTTTTTTTTTTTTTCTGAAACTGCTCACAATATCCCTGGACATTTTTACAGCACCATAGAATGGGCTATGTCAGACTCAGCTCTCCAAATCCATGGGGCCTTTTATTCCCTTAGAGTGCCCACTCTGTATTTCAGTGGGAAATATTTAAGTCTGAGCATGCAGTAATGCTTACATAACATCACAACCTTTTGTAGAGCAAAACTATTAGGTTTCTCTATCCTCCCCTGCTCCTGTCTTCATCCTAAACTGCACAGAAGGCAAGGCAGAAATCAGCAAGTACTGTCGGATGTGCCTCTGCGGAACTTCACCTACCACACCCAATTCCAGACTTTTTGTTCTCCTTATTAGTGTTATTTCCTTCACCTGCCTTTTTAAAAGTCTATTCTAAGGAAGGAACCATTTTATCAGACTCAAAGACAAAATGTTTACCAAACTCTGAAAGAATCAAGTATTGGAAAAACACAAGTTCCTACTTACACACCCCCTTTCAATGTGTCTGCTTCCTTTCTCTCTGCTCAGCTCCAAATCGCCACAAAGCCACTGGGAGATGCTGGTATTTATAGCCCTGTTGTTTACCTCACCCTTAGCAGTAGTTGAAAGTTCAGGGCTCTCTGCTGCAGTGATCTTGCAAGAACAAACTCCTGAGCTGATTATTACTATAGATGTAATTTAAAAGAAAATAACAAGTGCTGCCATGCCTAAAGGGGGTGGTGGGTAAGGGTTGGCAATTAATGACTTTTTTCTCTGTCCTTTTTACTCACCCCGGTTTCTAAGATTTAATGGTACAGTCGGGGGAGGGAGGTAAAGAAGGCTCCAAGTCATGTTCTTTTCCAAGTTATGTTAGGGGAAAACATTTGCTGAACCAGCAAGTTATGCTGGCTTTCAAAAAAGAAAAAAAAAAAAAAAAAGATAAAACCTTTCCTTTTGCTTTGTGGTGCTGAGGCCCTAGCCTGACCCACAGTATGTGAGCTCTGTTAGAAAAGTCACCTGCTGTTCCAAATCATTCCGGTCTCCTACTGTTACAGACCTGTTTGGATTGTTTGGGTCTGTTTAAAACTTGAATCTGTGTGGGATCTCATAGGACCTCGGCTCTTTTCTTTCTCATTTAAAGAAAGGAAATAAGAAAAAGCCCTCCTATCTATTTCTGAAGTCGTATTCATTGGAAGGCCTATGCATCCCACAGACTTGTGTAAAAATCTGCTACAAAATGTACCACACTAATGCAAAGTGTTAATAAAAGCGGGGGAGGGGGTTATGGAAACTGTATATTCTGCATGTTTTTTTCTGTAAACCTACAAATTCTCTAACAAAAAAAAAATTATATAAAAAAATCAACTGTAAAATCTTTACAAATATAAGCACCATATAAACAAAAGTTAGTAGTGGTATTAGACATGAATAAATGTATGGAAATTCCAAAATGAACAAATAAAATTTAAAATTCCTATTTCAGAAAGGAGCACATTCATTCACTAATTCTTACACAGCCGTGATAAGTGAGGTAAGGAGCAATGTCAAACGATGTCCCCCAAAGGTATACTTTACATACTTGAAAGTGCCTTGCATTTTATACAGACAAACCTTAATTGATTGCTAAATGCTGGGTTCGCTTGCATAAAATACAGGAAACAGAGGCTATTTTGTTATCCATCCCATAAGATTCCAGGTGACAAAGGGGAGAAGATGGGGAGCTTGTGATGTTTGAAGATAATCCATTCTTTTTTAAAAATTGAATATGTGCTTAGACTGGAAAAAGAAATTACAACACATTCAAATTAAGAGCAAATGAATACTAACAGTCAGGGTCCAGACAGTAGATATTATCCACAAAGCATATTGAACAAAGATGGTCTAATATAAAGAATTATTAACTGGTAAAGAATTAACAACTAAGGGGTAAAGAGAACACCAAAGAATACAGGAATAGCAGATAAGGGAAGCAGCCACTACCTCTAGGGCTAAGAGTAACCAAGGAAGGAACAAATTTGGAAGAACCCCACCACTACCTCCAAGGATGAGGTTCAGACCTTTTGGGTAGGGTGTGGCTCTGGCCCACCTCACAAAAATCTGCTGAGATGTCAATAAGCCAGGTCTGGCAAGCAGTACACCTGCTGAGGTATAGTCTAGACTTGCTGGGAAGCCGCCTGTTGCTTTCCTGGGAGACTCACTAGGAAACTGGTTGGACTGCTGAAAGAACTCACTGGAAAGCCACCCACTGGGACGCCCCTGAAACTTGCAGGGGCAAATGACCAAGAAGTAAGAAAAGAGGGAAGCAAATTAGAAACAGAAAAAGAAGACCCCTTTTCCTCCAGTGTTCCTCCAGCACCTTCTTCTGACAAAGCTTAACATTATGCCCGCTGGCAAAGGAGAAATGTTTATAGGGTCCAGCTCCAGTATTACAAAACAGAACAAAGAAGGGTAGGTAGGAACTGAGAGTCAACACATTGATAATAGTACAATGGCAACATCTAGAGAAACTATATTATCACATCATCATCATTCATTTATTCATTCATTTGTTAACTCCCCAACAAAATGCTGTCAAATATTTTTCCTAGTCTTTTTGGCTTCATATTCTTTGATATTGACTGCCTCTTCATATGACAATGATTTTGTGATATTGTGTTCTATAGAAAGTAGAAAAGTAATTCAATCTTTCTTCTGGAATCATTGATAGAAAATGTGTTGGGGTTTCTTAGAGAAGTTGTGTGTTTACAGAAAAATCATGTATAAAATACAGGATTCCCATATATCACCGTATTATTATTAACAACTTACATTGCTATGGAACATTTATTACAATTGATAGCACATTTTTATAATTATACTATTAATTAAAGTCCATGATTTAACTTAGGGTTCATTGTTTGTGTAGTGTAGTTCCATGGATTTTTTGTATTTTTAGTCTGATGTACATATATACAATCCAATATTTCCACCTTTTAATCAAATTTTAATATATATATTTCGGTGTGTTACAACCCAACTCCTGAAAGGCACGTGTTGCTGTGGCCACAAAACCAAAGAACACACCTGGCAGAGAATCAGACATAAGCTTTATTGGGTCTTACAAACAGGAGAAATTCTTTAATGGTGGCCAAAGAATGAATGAAGTTAGTGCTCAGCAAAGAGATGAGAAAATGAGGGGTGATATATAAGGGGCTTCAGAACAAGGACATTCCATAGGATGTGAGAACAGAGTTTCTGCTAGGGTCACATGAAGCGTATACCTGGGGTCTGGTGATGTTTTCACTAAGCTTGTAGGAAGCTTGTAGGAAGGATGTTTACCAAGGACATTTACTGTTTTGGGAAGATTATAGTTTATGATGACATCTATCATTCTCTCCCCTCTGGGGAGGGTTGTTAACAATTAACTTATGTCTAGGTCATGCAGGCGAGTACGTGCTGAGGATTTAGGGGATCCTGGGTCCCCACACAGTGCTATTGTGTTCACAGTGCTGTGCTACCATCCCCACAGTCCATTACCAAAACATTTCCATCATTCCAAATAGGAACCTTGTACAATTTAAGCTTTAACTTCCCATTTCCTATCCCCACCTCGTCCCCTGGTAACCTATAGTCTAGATTCTGACTCTTTGAGTTTGCTTATTCTAATTGTTTCAAATCAGTAAGATTGTACAATATTTGTCCTTTTGTATCTGGCTTACTTTACTCAACATGATGTCTTCAAAGTTTATGTTGCCACATGTTTCAAAACTTCATTCCTTTTTATGGCTGAATAATATCCCATTGCATGTTTATCCCACATTTTATTTATCCATTCATTGGTTTATGGATACTTGGGTTGCTTCCATCTTTTAGCAATTGTGAATAATGCCACTATGAACATTGGTGTGCAAATATCTGCTCATGTCCCTGCTTTCAGTTATTTTGGGTATATACCTAGTGGGATTGCTGGGTCATATGGTGTAGAGTTCTATGTTTAGCTTTGTGAGGAACCACTGAAGTGTCTTCCACAGCAGCTGCCCAATAAATGAGTGTTCCTATTTCTGCCCATTCTGCCCAACACTTATTTCTGTGTTTTTAATAGTAGCCATTCTAACGGCTGTGAAATGGTATCTCATTGTGGTTTTGATTTGCATTTCTCTGATGGCTAATGATGTTGAGCATTTTTTTCATGTGCTTTTTGGACATTTGTATATCTTCTTTGGAGAGATGTTTATTCATGTCTGTAGGGTAAATGAAGGCGGAATGCCCTTTCTGTGAACCCAAGGCCCTGAAAGGAGGACGGGTTGGTATGGCCAACCACCTGACCCTCAAAAACAGGGAATTGGGTGTAAGCATCAAAGGAACACCTGTGATAATACTCAAGAGGTTTGGTAATTGTCAACTAGTAACCCTTGTGTATCTCTGCTTTGTAATCTTATAAAAGACAACTATGTCTGTTAGATGGCTCGGAGCATGGCACGAAGCATGAGGAGCTTCTCCCACCAAGCTGCCACCGGGTTCTGTAAGTAGGTGGAGCTTCTCCCAGCCTGCCACCCACCAGTTATGTTATGTGAGTAATAAAGGCATGACCGATGCTGCACTCCCGTGTGGTTTCTCTGGAATATCAAAGAATTTGGTCGACTTTCTTCATGGGCTAAATGGGTTGTTTGTCTTTTTGTTAGGTTGAAGGATTTCTTTATATATATTGGATATTAATCCTTTTTCTGATACATGGTGTTTTAGTTTGCCAAAGGGCTGCCAATTCAAAGTACCAGAATGGGTTGGCTTTTATAATGGGGATTTTATTTAGGGTAAAAGTTGCAGTTCTGAGGCCATGAAATGCCCAAATGAAGGCACCATCAGAGATGCTTTCTTACCAAAGTCTGCTACTCTTGATCCTAGCGTCCTGCCGTGTGGCAAAGATAGCCACTGACCTCTGCCTTCACCTCCAGAATCTACCATCTCCCAGAGCTCAGCTGTGGGCAACCAGGCATAGGGCTTGTCTCTTTCTGGGCCTCCTCTATCAGTCTCAGCTGTTCCATTTTCTTCCCAAGTTCACATGTGAGCTATCAGGCATATGGCTTATCTCTTCCTGGGCGTCAGCTCCTTGAGCCTCTGGGGGCTTCTGTTTTCCTGCAGTCCTCTCTCACCCATGGCAGGATCAATATAATATGGCAGCTCCCTTTTTCTGTATGTCTGTCTTTCTTTGTGTCTCCATTTATATCAGCTCCAGTGAGTCACGCCTCACTGACATCCGATCAAAAGGAGTCTCACAACCACAGGAGTTGCCTGGTTCAAAAACATTTTTCTCTTTTTTGGGGTTAGTAAAAGAATTTCAACCTGCCACATATGGTTTCCAAATATTTTCTCTCATTGTGTAGGTTGTCATCTTACTTTCATGATAAAGTCCACTGAGGCACAAAAGATTTTTATTTTGATCAGTTCCCATTTATCTATTTTTGTTGTTGTTGTTTCTTGTACTTTGGGTATAAATTCTAAGAAATCATTGCCTAACACAAGATCCTGAAGATGCTTCCCTATGTTTTCTTCCAGGAGCTTGATAGTTCTAACTCTTATATTTAGGTCTTTGATCTATTTTGAGTTGATTTTGTATATAGTGTGAGGTAGAAATTCTCATTCTTTTTTTGGCAAATGGCAACCTAATTTTCCCAGCACCATTTGTGTGAAGAGACAATTCTTTCTCAATTGAGTGATCTTTGTCCCCTCGTCAAATCAGTTGGCCATAAATGTGAGGGATGGTTTCTGAGCTCTCAATTCTATTCCATTTGTCTATATCTCTGTCCTTGTGCCAGTACCCTGCTGTTTTGATTACTGTGGCTTTGTAACAAGTTTTACGATCAGGAAGTATTAGTCCTCCAACCTCATTCTTTTTTTTTTTTTTTAAGATAGCTTTAGGTATTCAGAGCCTCTTACCTTTATGAATAGCTTTTCCATTTCTGCAAAGAATGTTGTTGGAATTTTTGTTGGGATAGCATTGACACTATGGATTGATTTGGGTGGTATTGACATCTTAACAATGTGCAGTCGTCCAATCCATGAAAAGTTAATATCCCTCCATTTATTTAGGTATTCTTTAATTTCTTTTAGAAATTTTTTGTAGTTTTCTGTGTACAAATCCTTAATATCCTTGGTTAGATTTATTCCTAGATATTTTATTCTTCTGGTGCTATTGTGAAAGGAATTTTATTTCTTCTTCCTATTGTTTCGCTGCTTGTGTATAGAAACACTACTGATTTGGGGTGTTGATCTTGTGCCCCACCACTTTGCTGAATTCATTTACTAGTCCTAAGAGCTTTGTTGTGGATTTTTCAGGATAATCTATATATAGGATCATATCATCCACATATAAGGAAAATTTTACTTGTTCTTTCCAATTTGGATAAATTTTATTTCTTTTTCTTGCTTAATTGCTCTGGCAAGATCCATTACAATGTTGAATAGAAGTGATGACAATGGGCATCCTTATTTTGTTCCTGATCTTAGAGATAAAACTTTCAGTCTTTCACCATTAAGTAGGATATTAACTTTATCATATTGAGGATGTTTCCTTCTATTCCTAGTGTTGTGTTTCTATTAAGAAAGGGTGCAGTATTTGTCAAATGCCTTCTGTTCATCAATTGAGATGAGCATGTGTATTTTTTTTTCCCTTTCAGTCATTCTGTTAATGTGGTGTGTTAAATTAATTGATTTTCTTATGTTGAGCCAATCTTGAATAACAGGGATAAATCCCACTTGATCATGGTGTATAATTCTTTTAATATGTTGTTAGATTTGATTTGCTAGTATTTTGTTGAGAACTTTTGCATCTATATTCATAAGAGATATTGGTTGCAGTTTTCTTTTCTTGTGGTATCTTTATCCAGCTTTGGTAGGAGGGTGATGTTGGCCTCATAGAATGAGTTAGGGAGTGTTCCTTCCTATTCAACTTTTTGGAAGAGTTCATGCAGAATTGGAGAAAATTCTTCTTGGAATGTTTGGTAGAATTCCCCTATGAAGCCATCTGGTCCTGGGCTTTACTTTGTTGGGAGGTTTTTGATTACTGACTCAACTTTTTACTAATAATTGGTTTGTTGAGACCTTTATATTTATTCTATAGTCAGAGTAGATTGTTGGTATGTTTCTAGGAATTTGTCCATTTCTCCTAGGTTACCTAATATATTGGCATAAAGTTATTCATAGAATCCACTTATAGCCTTTTTTGTTTCAATGAGATCAATAGTAATGTCCATCTTTTTGTTTCTGATTCTCATTATTTGTATCCTCTTTTTTCTTTGTCAGTGTAGCTAAAGGTTTATCGATTTTGTTGATCTTCGCAATGAACCAACTTTTTTTCTATATTTGCTTTATGGGTTTTTTGTTTTGTTTTCTATTTCATTTATCTCTGCTCTAATCTTTGTTGTTTCCTTCCTTCTGCTTGCTTTGGGTTTAGTTTGCTTTTCTTTTTCTAGTTCTTCCAATTTTGACATTAGGTCTCGATTTGAAGTCTTTCTTGTTTTAATGTAAGCATTTAGAGCTATAAATTTCCCTCTCAGCACTGCCTTTGCTGCATCCCATAAGTTTTGGTGTGTTGTATTTTTACTCTCCTCAAGATGTTCTAACTTCACTTCTGATTTCCTCTTTAATTCATTGGTTGTTTAAGGGTTTGTTTTTAATTGCCACATATTTGTGAATTTTCCATTTCTCCCTCTGTTATTGATTTCTAGCTTCATTCCTTTTTTTTTTTTTTTTTTTTTGGAGAATATATATTGTAAGATTGCAATATTTTTTGATTGTTGAGATTTGTTTTGTGACCCAACATATGGTCTATCCTAGAGAACAATCCATGTGTACTTGAGAATAATGTGCATTCTATTTTTGTTGGGTACAGTGTTCTATAGATGTCTGTTAGTTTCAGTTGGTTTAGTCCATCATTGGAGTTCTATATTTCCTTATTGTTCTTCTGACTATATATTCTATCAATTATCAAGAGTGGTGTGTTAAAGTCTCCTACTATTGATGTAGAACTATCCATTTCTTCATCTCAATCTGTCATTCATTGGGGGCCTTGTTATTAGGTGCATATATATTTGTAATTGTTACATCTTCAGGTTGAATTGTCCCCTTTTTCAGTATGTAATGACCTTCTTTTTCCCTCATAGCTATTTTTGACTTAAAAATCTATTTTATCTGATATTAGTATAGCCACTCAACTTTCTTTGGTTACTATTTGCATGGCATATTATTCCATCCTTTCACCATCAGTCTTCTTGTATCTTTGACTTTAAGGTGAGTCTCTGGCAGACAGCATATAGTTGGATCATGATTTTTTTTTTTTTTTTTTTTTTTGAGGTACCAGGGCTGAGGACTGAACCCAGGACTCATATATGGGAAGCCAGTGCTCAACCATTGAGCCACATCAGCTCCTCTGGGTCATGATTTTTTATCTATCCTTCCAATCACTGTCTTTTGACTGGAGAGTTTAATCCATCTAAATTTAAAGTCACTACTGAAAATATAAGTCTTTCTTCTGCCATTTTGCTATTTAGCCTTTGTAAGTCTTGTACCTTATACCCTTATCTGTTAATGCCTACTTTTATATTTATTTTTTTGTGTTGTGCAATATTGAGTGCCTTCTCATTTCTATCTGGATATATTTTTCATCTGTTTTCCTTGTGGTTATGGTGGGGTAGAAATTTAACATCCTAAATATATAACAATAATATTTGGAATCCAACTTAACTTCAATAGCATGCATTATACTTTTCCTATACCCTCTATACTCCACCATTTCCTTGTAATTGTTACCACTTATATCTTTTTACATTGTGTGTCCAAAACCTAGATTTATCACAACTTTTTACACATTTGCATTTTAGCAGCTGTATAAAGTAAAAAGTAGAGTTACATGCCAAACAATACAATACAATTATACTGGCATTTATAATTACCAAAACGGTAACTTTTACCACAGGTCTTTATTTCTTTATGCTGCTTTGAACCACTGTCTAGTGTCCTTTTCTTTCAGTCTAAAGAAGCCCCTTTAACATTGCTTGTAGGGCCGGTCTAATGGTGATGAACTTCCTCAGCTATTGTTTATCTGAGACAGTCTTAATCTCCTCCTCATTTTTTAAAGAGAGTCTCTCCAGATATAAAATTCTTGGCTGGCAGTTGTTTTCCTTCAGCACTTTAAATATTTCAACCACTGGCTTCTTCCCTCACTGGTTTCTGATGAGTAATCAGCAATTATTCTTATTGGGACTCCCTTGTACATAACATGTTGCTTTTCTCTTACAGCTTTCAGAAATCTTTCATTGTCCTTTGTACTTGATAGTGTAATCAATATATAATGGGGTATATTTTCATGTTTATCCTGTTTGGTGTTCTCTAAACTTTCTGTATGTGCATATTCTCATCTTTTGCTAAGTTTGAGAAGTTCTCTGTCATTATGTCTTTGACTATTCCCTCTGCCCCTTCTCTCTTTCTTCTCCTTCTGGAATTCCCATGACACATATATTGTTGCGCTGGATGGTGTCCCATAGCTATCTTAGGCTATTTTGCTTTTAATATTTCCTTTTTCTTTCTGCTTCTCAGCCTGACTCATTTCAAGTATCTTCTTTTCAAGTTCACTGATTCTTTCTTCTGCCAGCTCCAATCTGTTCTTTAAACCTTCCTGGGCATTTTCCATTTCAGTTATTGTAGTCTTCAACTCCAGTAGTTGTGTTTGGTTCCTTTTTAAATTCTCTGTCTCTTTACTTAGACTCTCATATTGTTCATTCATTGTTTTCCTGATATCCTGTGGCTCTCTCTCTGTACTTTCCTTCTCCTTGAGCTTTTTTTTTTTTTTTTTTAAGTACCGGGACCAGGTATTGAACCCTGGGCCTTGTATGTGCGAAGCCAGTGCTCAACCACTGAGCCACATTGGCTCCCCTCCTTGAGCATTTTTAATATCATCTTTTAAAAGGCTTTATTCAGGGGGGCGGCTGTGGCTCAATCAGTGGAGCTCCCGTTTGCCATGTGGGAGGTCCCGGGTTCGGTTCCCGGGGCCTCCTAGTGGAGGCGGGCCCGCCCGCACGGCGTGGTTGGCTGGCCTGGCGAGCGCGAGCAGCAAGGGGGGGGGGGATAAATGAATAAATAAATAAAATCTTAAAAAAAAAAAAAAGGCTTTATTCAGCATGTCCACATTCTCATCTTTTGCATGTTGTTTCTGTATTTTTATCCTCTGGAGCCATTATTTCTTGTTTTTGTTTTGTTTTGTTTTGTTTTTTTGTCTTATACTATTTTACTGTACAATGTCTATTTTAATATTTTAAAATGTTAACTCTGAGATTTACTCCCTGGGATATATGTTTCTATGTTTTATAACCAACTGGTGATAACAGAGAGATTTTCTTGAGCTTCAGCCCTCCTATCAAGAAGATCTGCCCAAGGCAAATGCAGTGTGAATGGTTTTTCCTGTCTTACTGACCCTCTGTCTTTGTCCTGGGTTTTTGTTTGTTAGTTGTTTTGGAGTTCCCCTTGTCACTTTTCCTCTCTTTCCAAAAGGACAAACCTCCCTCTCCTGGATACCTGACACTGGCAGTCCTTTGTCCCAGACTGTCCACCTCTTTGGTTTTTTATACTCCTTTCATTGTCTCATGCTGCTTTTGGGAGGAGGGTTACCCTGGGGAGAACTTTCCCAGTCAAAACAGGACAAGGTTACATACATACAATGGAATATTACTCAGCTGTAAGAAGGAATAAAGTGCTAATACATGGAATAAAGTGAATGAATCTTGAAGACCTTATGTTGAGTGAAGCAAGCCAGGCACTGAAGGATGAACAGTATATGACCTCACTGATTTGAACTGAGGAAAGTGAGCAGTCTCTGAGAACCATTGTCTGAAAGATAGGTTAACAAGGGAGAGAAAGAGAAGAGTAGGTTGTGAGCCATCACCCATATGGACATAATCTATGGTAAAGTGATAGAGTATAGTTGCATATCGAAGGATAGGACAGATGGGTAGTGATATTACTGGGTTTGGTGGTGCAGCATTGACAGGTGGGTAGATTAGAAAGGGCAGGTTCAAATATCCAGGGCATTAACTATGAATCTTGACATTCCATGAGTCAAGACAGGGGAGTGTCATATGCCCCAGGGGGGTGGGGAGGAAGGAACAGTTAAGATCTAACGGGGTATTTAGTGGTCACGCGAAAGGTTTTTCATTATCTTACAGTAATGGACACAGGACATGGTAAATATCATCAAAACTTATTAAACTGTATTGTCTTAAAAAAAAAAAAAAACAGGACAAGGGACTCATGAAGGGGATGCAGACTGGCTCCAAAGTGCCCTGTGGAGGGGGTCAGGAAGGGTACCAAAAAGTTCTCTGACAGCTTCCCAAAGCAGAGCTTTCCTGGTCTGTCCAGGAAATGCAGTCCTTCAGCTAACTTTCCCTGCGGGATGCCCTGCATCCTTAAATCTCTACCACCTCCAGCCCTGTCCAGAGAGAGCTGTGACAATTGCTGCCACTACCTTTCTCCGATGTAGGTTGAAACAATACCTGTCCCAGAACCTGGAACCAGCACTCTGAATTTGCTTATCAACAGCTGTGATCAGTGACCAGCCATGTACACCCCTATTTGGGAGAAAGAGGATTTTTATGACCCTTTCTGTCAGCAGCAGCTAGCTAAGAACTAGACTCCATGGTGGCCTGCAACGTTAGTGGGGTATGGGTATGATAGCCACTATGAGCAGAGATCAATTTACAGCTCTTTACTACTATGTATCAGCCTCTTCCTGCTCTTCCCTGGATGTTATACAGTGCTCTTTTGACCTCTGGCCTCTGGAATTTCAAAATAGTTGTTTCAGGCAGTTTCTGCCTATTTAATAGGTTTTTGTTGGAAGGACTGAATCCTGGAGCTCCTTACTGTGTCATCTTTCCTGGAGGTTTTCAGAATCCATTCTTTTAAAATTTATTTTTATTTTATTTATTTTAAAATATATTTTTTAAAATGATACTTACATTATATAAATATTACATAAAAAATTATAGGGGATTCCCATATACCCCGCTCCCTATCCATTTTCCCACATCAACAACATCCTTCATTAATGTGGTACATTTGTTAAAATTGAACATGTTGCAATGTCATTCAGGACAATTGCCAAGTCCTGAAAATGCCCCCATTTTATATTTATTTTTCCCTCTCCCGCCCCTCAGAACCCTCGGTGGCTGTTGCCCCCACACCAATGATAAAGTTCGCCCATTGCTAGAATAACAGTAAGTCCAAGTAGAATAACAGTAAGTCTACTCTACTCCAATGTTCATTACCCAATCCTGAGGATTCGGGGATGGGGATACTCACTGCAGCTCTCATTGAGAGATGGTTTAGATCCCATTGGACAGGTGGATGGAACTAGCTTGCTTACAGTTGTAGACTCTTTCTGTTCCTTGGATAGCTGTGGTACATCATCATCTCCTTGTTAGTCTTCCTGTGTGGATCCAATGAACTGGAGAGCAGATGTTGCAACTCTGTTGTGATTCAGGGCCCAAATGACACAAGGATGGGCCAAATATTTAAGTCTCTTGGACATGCACCTATCAACTCTAGTACTAATTATAGGTTTGAATAGAACTGGCAGAAGGGCCCTGTGTAGGGAAACCACAACTTAGTACAACTCTGTCACACTGGGGAGCTTAAATTCCAAAGTTGGGTCCACTGGTAGGGTGGCAAACTCCTGAGCTGTCTGCCCTGCCTATAGTGTCTGGGTGTCTCTGCTATTTGGGGTAATATTTGGTTTGGCAGTCAATGAGGTCCTGCTGAGATGTGCATAAGCATAACCTCTGGAATGATCTCCCAACTCACTTTAAAGTCTCTTAGACATATAAACTCATTTGTCTTTACCCTTTTCCCCTTTTGGTCCAGGTCTTTTTCCAGTTGCATTGCTGGTTAGTACTTGATAGTAATCCCTCGGTGCCAGGGAGGCTCATCTCCAGGAGTCATGTCCCACAATGGGGGGAAGGTAATGCATTTATGTGCTGAGAGAGGCCACATTTAAGCAACAAGGAGGCTCTCAGGAGGTAACTCAGGCAAACTACAATACTAGGCCAAGTTTCAATTTCAAAAGAAAAGATTCATAAGTACAGTCATCAATATCAAGGGTCCGTCAATGGTCCATCCTCCTTCACTAGTCACTAACCCTGTACTTGAGGAATTCTTGTCCCATTAGAGAATGTGGCAGAGCTCCCCAGCATGGGAATTTGATATTCTTGCAGTTTTGTGTGAATCTCCACTCACCATGTCAATGGCCCATGAACACTTGAACTCATTTATATGCCTTATAGGTATGCCCCAGGTGAACCTCCTTCCATGCATCCTCCATCACTGACACTGCACCAATGATCCTCCCCTGCAATAGTGGTAACCCTTCTGTGATCCAAAACTTCTAAAATGAAGCCAACAAAATGGCCAAATACAGTTAATAAGAAAATGAAATAATGAGTTTTAAAAATAACAAATTAAATACAAAAAAATTGAAATTTTGAAATAATAAAAAATAGTTAAAAATATAAAATTAAAAAAAAATTTTTGACATTGTCTTTCATCACTGTAAGATCTATTGTCTTGTATGTACAGTGACATTTTCTTTCATTTGTTCCCCCAGAGTCTTACTTTTTTCATTTTGTCTTCAAAGAAGCTTTAGGTTACAGAAAAGTCATGTACAGACTATAGGAGATTTCCATATACTCAACATCCTCCCCCTTTTCCCCTTTCCCCTATTAATAACATTTTATATTAGATGGTACATTTGTTATAATTTATGTACAAATTTTGAAACATTGTTACTAACCATGGTCAATTATTTACAATATGGTTTACATTTTGGACCATATACTTTCATAAATTTTGAAATTTAACATGGCCTGTATCCATCATTACAAGATCATGTAGAACAATTTCATTGCCCCCAAAATGCCCCATGTTCCATCTATTCTATCCTTCCCTTCCCCTCCCCTCAGGACCCACAGTAACCAAAAAGCTTCACTCCTTGAAGAACAAGATTCATAGTTACTTGCAACAATATTGAGGGTTTGACATACTGGCCTGTTCTCCGCTATTAGGCACTGCCCATGCTCTTGAGAGACTCCTGCCCCACTATTTGAGAACATAGGAGGATCACCCAGGATGGCAGTCCAACACCTTCCCGCTCATTATGTGGGTCTCCACACACTGATACAACACATGATGACAAGACAAACACACACACTCCCTAGAAGCCTGTCCCAGGTGTGCCTTGTCCTTCATGACCCCCACATCCAACACCCTAAACCAGTAACTCTTCCCTGCCATATTTATCACAATAATATTCCCAACATTGTAGTTTCAACCACATACCCACAAATAACCAGAGTTTACCTGCTCCTTCCCCCAACACTTCCTCCTGTTCCATGTACAGTCCAAACCACCCTCCCCACCCTACCCCTTCACAGACCAGCACCATTTAACCCAATAACATCACTGCAACACTGTCATGCCCATCTACTGCACAACTATACCCTTCAACCTCATCATAGATTTCGCCCATATGGGCATTGGCTCACAACCCTCTACTGCCTTTCTGTCTCCTGTAAACCTATCTTCCAGACTCTATCTCTGTGAGTCTAGTCAATTTGCTTAATTCATATCAGTGAAGTCATGTAATATTTGTTCTTCAGTGCCTGGCTTGCTTCACTCAACATAAGGTCTTCAAGATTCATCCATGTTATCCCATATGTTAACACTGCAATCCTTTTCACAGGTGACTAAAATTCCATTATAGGTATATGTCACAATTTGCTTATCCATTCTGTCCATCTGTTGATGGACATTTGGGTTCTTTCCAACTTTTGGCAATAGCGAATAATGCCGCTATGAACATTGCTATGTGTATATCTTTGTGTCCCTGCTTTCAATTCTTCTGGATATATACCCAGGAGTGGATTGCCAGGTCATATGGTAGTTCTATAGTTAGCTTCCTGAGGAACCGCCAAACTGTCCTCCACAATGGCTGCAAAATTCTACATTCCTACCAGCAGTAGATAAGTGTTCCCTTTCATCTGCATCCTCTTCAACACTTATCTTCCTCTGCTTTTTAATACTCACTAGTCTAATGAGTGTAAGATGATATCTCATTGTAGTTTTGAGTTTCATTTCCATAATAGCTAGTGATGTTGAGCATCTTTTCGTGTCCTTTTTAGCCATTTGTATTTCTTCCTTGGAGAACTGTCTATTCAAATCACTTGCCCATTTTTTAAATGGATTATTTGTCTTTTTATTTTCAAAATATATGATTTTTTAATAAATGCTGGTTATTAGGCCCCTATCAGAGACATGGTTACCAAATATTTTCTCCCATTGATTGGGCTGCCTTTTCACTTCAACAAATTCCTTTGATTTGCAAAAGTTTTTAATTTTGAGGAGGTCCCATTTATCTATTTTTTCTTTCATTGCTTGTGCTTTGGGTGTAAAGTTAATGAAACCATTTCCTAATACGAAATCTTGTAGATGCTTCCCTACATTATCTTCCAAGATCTTTATGGTCTTGGCTTTTATATTTAAATCGTTGATCCATCTTGAGTTAATTTTTGTATAAAGTGTGAGATGGTGTTCCATTCTCATTCTTTTAGATATGGCTATCCAGTTCTCCAAGCAACATTTGTTGAAGAGGCCATTCTCTCCCAGTTGAATGGGTTTGGTGGCCTTGTTGAATATCAGTTGACTGTATATGTAAGGATCTATGTCAGAACTCTCAATTCTGTTCCATTTGTCTATGTCTATCATTGTGCCAATACTGTGTAGTTTTGATCACTGTAGCTTGTGGTATGTTTTAAAGTCATGTAGTATGATTCCTCCAGTTTCATTTTTCTTTTTCATGTGTCTTTGGCTATTGGGGGCCCCTTACCCTTCCAAATAAATATCATGGTTAGCTTTTCCAATTCAGTCAAAAAAAAAGTGTGGTACTTTTTATTGGGATAGCATTAAATCTGTAAGTGAGTTTGGGTAGGATAGACACCTTAATGATGTTTAGTCTTCCTATCCATGAACAGGGAAAATTCTATTTATTTAAGTTTTCTTTGATTTCCTTTAACAGTGTTGTGTAGTTGTCTGTGTACTTTTATATGGGCAAGTCAATTACATCTTTAGTTAAATTTATTCCTAGGTATTTGATTCTTTTAGTTGCTGTTGAAAATGGAATTTTATTCTTGATTTCCTTCTCAGATTTATTATTATTGGTGTACAGAAATACTACTGATTTTTGCACATTGCTCTTATAACCTGCCACTTTACTGAACTCATTTATAAGCTCTAGAAGCTTTGTTGCAGATTTCTCAGGGCTTTCTGTGTATAGGTACATATCATCTGCAAATAGTGAAAATTGTTCATCTTCCTTTCCAATTTGGATGCCTTTTATATCTCTTGCCTAAGTGCTCACACATACTTCTAACACAATGTTAAATAAGAGTGGTGGCAGTGGGCATCTTTATGTTGTTCCAGATCTTAGAGGAAAAGCTTTCAGGATTTCACCATTAATATGTTAGCTGTGGGTTTTTCATATATACCCTTTATAATGTTGAGGAAGTTTCCTCAACAAGTATTCTATCTTTTGAAGTGTTTTTATCAGGAAAGGGTGGTATATTTTGTTGAATGCTTTTTCTGCATCTATAGAGAACATCATGATTTTTTTTTCTTTCGATCTCTTTATGTGCTGTATTACATTGATTGATTTTTCTTGTGTTGAACAATCCTTGCATACCAGGGATGAAACCCACTTGGTCATGCTGTATAATTGGTTTGATGTGCTGTTGAATACAATTTGCAAGGATTTTGTTGAGGATTTTAGTATCTAGGTTCATTAGAAAGATTGGTCTATGGTTTTCCTTTCTTGTGGCATCTTTGTTTGGCTTTGTTATTAGGGTGATGTTGGCATCATAGAATGAGTTAGGCAATGTTCCCTCCACTTCTATTTTTTGGAAGAGTCTAAGCAGGACTGGTGTTAGTTTTTTCTGGAGTGTTTGGTAGAATTCATCTGTGAAGTCATCTGGTCCTGGGCTCTTCTTAGTTTGGAGGGTTTTGATGACTAATTCAATCTCGTTACTTGTGATTAGTCTGTTGAGTTCATCAATTTCTTCTTTTGACAATGTAGGCTACTTGTGTGTTTCTAGGAATTTGTCCATTTCCTCTAAATTATCCTTTTTGTTGGCACACAATTTTTCAAAGTAGCCTCTTATGATGCTCTATTTCTGTGGGGTCAGTGGTGATCTCCCCTTCTCTGTTTCTTACTTTGTATATTTTCATCTTCTCTCTTTTTTCTTTGTTAGTCTAGCTAAGGGTTTGTTAATTTTATTAATCTTCTCAAAGAACCAGCTTTTGGGTTTGTTTATTTTTTCTAGTGCTTTCTTATTTTCAATTTCATTTAGGTCTGCTTTAACCTTTGTTATTTCCTTCTTTCTACTTGCTCTGGGGTTAGTTTGTTCTTTTTGTAATTCTCCAGGTGTACAGTTAGGTCTTTGATTTTGGCTCTTTCTTCTTTTTAAATATAGACACTTATGGCTATGAATTTCCCTATCAGCACCACTTTTGCTGCATCCCATAGGTTTTGTTACATTGAGTTGTCATTTTCATTTGTTTCAAGGTAGTTACTGATATCTTTTGCAATTTCCTCCTTGACCCACTGGTTGTCTAAGAGTATTTTGTTTAACTTCCATATCTCTGTACCTAATCTTCTTCTTTGCCCCTTACTGATTTCCAGCTTCATTCCATTGTGGTCAGAGAAATTACTTTGTATAATTTCAATCTTTCATCAATCATTATTGAGAGTTGTTCTGTGACATACAATGTGTTCTATCCTGGAGAATCATCCATGTGTGCTTGGGAAGAATGTATATCCCACTGTATTTGGGTGTAATGTTCTGTATATGTCTGTTAGGTCCAGATCCTGTAATGTATTATTCAATGTCTCTGTTTCTCTATTGATCCTCTGTTTAGATGTTCTGTCTAATGGTGATAATGGTGTATTAAAGTTCCCCACTATAAAAGAAACATCTATTTCTCCACTTAGCTTTTCCAATGTTTGTCTCATGTATTTTGAAGCACCCTGGTTAGGTGCATAAATGTTTATGATTGTTCTTTCTTCTTAAATTACCCCTGTATTTGTTAGTCAAAAGGGTGCTGATGCAAAGTAGCAGAAATCCGTTGGGTTTATAAAGTGTATTTATTTGGGGTAGAAGCTTATAGCTACCAGGCCCTAAAGAGTCCAATTCAAGGTACCATAAGAGGTACTTTCTCACCCAAAGTCATTTGCTATGTGTTGATGCAAGATGGTGGGCAACGTCTGGGAGGGTTCAGCTTTCCTCTTCAGGCTCTGTGGTCCCAGCTTCTTCTGGTCTCAGCTGTAGGCTGGTATAAGGCTTGTCTCTTTTTCCTAGGGCTTGTTTCTTCCAAGGCTCAGCTGCTCTGTTCTCTCTACAAGGTCACCTGTAAACTATCAGGCTCTCTGTCTTCTCAGGGCCTTTGCCATGTCTGTGGAGCCATCTCTATTCCTCTGTTCTTCTCCTGTATGTTTATTTCCCAGGGCTCCAGCATCAAAACTCCAACTCTCTCCTCTGCCATGTCATTTTCTTTGTGAGTCCCTGCCCCCTCAACATTCTACTGATATGGCCAAATCAAAGCCCTAGTCATAATTTAGAAAAAATGAAGTAAAAGTGAAGCCTCTGAACTTAATATAACCAGAGGGGAACAGGCCCAGAGGAACAGACCAGTTTACAAACATAATCCAATATCTATTTTTGGAATTCATAAACAATTCAAATTGCTACAACCCCTTTTATTAATTTAGAGTCTTTCTTTGTCTCTTACAATAGTTTTGCATTTAAAGTCTATTTTGTCCACTGTTAGAATAGCTACTCCTGCCCTTTTCTGATTATTGTTTGCATGTAAAATTGTTTTCTAACCATTCACTTTCAGCCTCCTTGTGTTCCTGGGTCTAAGGTGAGTTTCTTGTAGACAGCCTTAACCATTCTGCCAATCTGTGTCTCTTGATTGGAGAGTTTAATCCATTAACATTCAATGTTATTACTGTCAAAGCATTACATACATTAGCCATATCTTTAGGTTTTTTGTATACCATATGTTCTTTTTATTTCTCTTTTTATCTTTTTAGTTATTCTTACAATAATTTTCTTTCCTACACTCTCCTCCAATCTTCTCTCTCCTGTTTTTTCCTTTCAACCTGTAGAACTCCCTTTAATATTTCTTGAAGGGTAGGTTTCTTGTTGACAAACTCTTAGTTTCCGTTTATCTGTGAATATTTTGAAATCTCCCTCATTTTTGAATGCTAGCTTTGCTGGATAGAGAATTCTTGGCTGGAAGTTGTTTTTCTTTTAGCACCTTAACTATGTAATACCACTGCCTTCTTGCCTTCATGGTTTCAGATAAGATATCAGCACTTAATCTTGTTGAGCTTCCCTTGTATGTGATGGCTCTCTTTTGTCTTGCTGCTTTCAGTATTCTATCTTTATCTTGAGCATTGGACAATTTGACAAATATATGTCTTGGGGTAGGCCTGTTAGGATTTATACTGTTTGAAGTACACTGAACTTCCAGATATGTGCAGTCATGTGTCTCAAAAGAGTTGGGAAATTTTCAGCCATTATTTCCTCTAACACTCTTTCTGGCCCTTTTCCATTCTCTTCTCCCTCTGGGATACCTATAATGCATATGTTTGTTCATTTTGTGTTGTCATTCAAATCCCTAAGTCCCCGCTCATTTTTTCTATCTTTTTATCTATCTTTTCTACTATCTGCATGATTTCAGATGTACTGTCTTCCACATCACTGATTCTTTCCTCTTCCTGTTTAAATCTGCTTTTATGTGCTTCTGGTGTATTTTTGATTTCTTGCTTTATGCCATTCATCACCATCAGGTCTGTTATCTTTTTATGTATGTTTACAATTTTATCAGCATGTCCCCCAGTGTCTTCTTAATATCCTTTATCTCTTCCTTCACTTCATTAAGTTGGTTCATGATATTTGTTTGGACATCCTTGATTTGTTGTTCCACATTCTGCATCTCCTCGTGTTTTTCAGTTTGTTAGTTTAGACTTGGCAGTGTCTTTCTGTTTATTAGTATGGCTTGTAATTTTTTGTTGGTGTTTAGGCAGCTGTTTATTTTGATTGGCTTATTTGGTTGGTTAGCTTCTCTTTCTACTCTAGGGTTTTATTTTGTTGTTTCTTTATGTGTGGTAAGTTTCCTTTTTGATACTTGGTTCCTCTTATTCTATATCCTTGCAATTGTCTGTGTTCCCTTGAAAAAAAAATTAAGACCAGAGAAAAGGAAAGAGAAAGAAGAGAAAAAGAATAATAGTAATAATAATACAAAAAAAGGTAGAAGAAGAATCATACAAGAGCTAGGAAACTAAGTAATATGAGCAAAAAATCATTTAAAAAAATACAAAGGAGTAAGAATAAAAAGAGGTTGAATAGAAAAAATAAAACAAGAAACAAAATAGAGAGAAAATAGAATGAATTTAAAGGCTAGACAGATGAGTAGAAAAAAATAAAATGAGAAACAAAATAGAAAAAAAAATGAAAGGATGATAGAAGGGGGTTGGAAAGGAGAGAGAAAAAAAATGAAAGCCAAACAAGAAGTTATGGAATGAAAGAAAAGCAACAGAAGTTAGAATAAGACTAGTTTGAAAAAAATAAGATAAAAGGAAAAAAAAGAGAGAGAGAGAAAAGAACAAACAAGAAACAAAACAGCAACAAAGAAACAACCCAGGAAAATCAGTCTTCTCTGTTAGGCCCCTAGGGACATTCTCAGGCTGCTAGTGCTCATCAATTAATCACTCTGCAGCCTGCCTTCTGCAGGTGATATACCCAATTTTAGTGAATAAAATAAAGGAAACAGAAAAAAGGAGAAAAGAAGGAGGGAAGAGAAATTGGAAGGATTAAAAAAAAACATAAAACAACAGAAACTCAGTCTATAAGTTCCCTAACAAAAGGTACTGGCTGTGTGCCTTCCTCTCCCTGGATCCCTTCTCTTAGGAGGTACCAAGACTCAAACCAGAGACCTTTTACATGCAAAGCAAGACTTCCCCACTGTGCTACAGTGGCTGTATAGAATAAATAGGGTTTTGAAAGCTTATCTGGCTCTTCCTGCCCCCATTTCCCTCAAGCGAGTTGGACTTCTAACAGATTTCAGGGACTGGGCTAGTTAGGCACCTGTCTCCTCCCCCTCCCTGACCAAGTTCCTCTCTCCCAGGGCGTCTGGGTGTAACAGCCTGCCTTAGCAGATCCCCCCTCCCCTCTCCCCAGGGCCACCTCAGTGCTGCTCATATCCTCCCCGAGATTCAAAGGGGGCTCAGGTAGCCAAACCCACCCAAAGGAAACCACTCTCCACCCTTCACCAGACCCCTCTTCCTTCCAGGGAGCGCTCCCTCCCACTCAGCTGGCTGGTGAGAGCCAGTGCTTCCACAGAGACTATTTGCCTTGAGGGTGGGGCTTATGTGCAATCCCTTTCCAGCCACAAGGGTGAGCAATTCATGGTTTTTCCTTGGGCTCTTTGTCTCTGTGTCCCACTCCCTCCTGGATGATGCCTTGCAGCCTCCTGCCCTGTCTGGAAGCAAATATCCAAGACAATATTAATCCTCTAAATTAATGAAACACCCACATTTATAAAGGAAGCCATCTGTGTTCTGACCTATAAGCAAAAGCAGGTACATATGTATA
Organism: Tolypeutes matacus; assembly: GCA_026826555.1. Lineage (NCBI taxonomy): Eukaryota > Metazoa > Chordata > Mammalia > Cingulata > Chlamyphoridae > Tolypeutes > Tolypeutes matacus. Next base: position 14,588,607 of record JAKSZT010053783.1, on the reverse strand, counting down.
TATGACACCAAAACAGCTCACTCAGGTAGGTTTTTGCCCTTTCTCTGCCATTTTTTTGCAAAAGAACTGAGCAGTACCTACCTACATCGATGCCATTTTCCTAGAACCCATCTGCATGAGGATTTTTGAAGTACTCTTGCTGTTATACTGTGAAGTACTCTTGTGTCTCCTGTGTCAGGCACCTGGGACCAGTCAGCATGTCAAGAATGCAGAATTTTGAATTAAATCCAACAAACATTTATTGGGTGCTTATGGAAGACACAAAACTAAGTTTTATGGAAACAGCTTTTAAAAAGTTCTGAATCCCTTTTTCTCAAGGCCCTCAAAATGTTGTGGGCTAGACAGACCATCTGGAATGGTAGCAAGCACAAAGTTCTAATGAAACTTGGAAATTAAAAAATAAGAATTTGACCCTGCCTGGAGATAGGGCCAGCATGATTGGGTTGGCACACTCTCAGATTCAGCAGGCACTTTACCTTAGGTTTTACACTCTACCTACAGAGCACCTAGCAAACCTGACCACAATACCGTCCAGACTATTTTAATTGTTACACTTTTTACAAATGATTAAAATCTCCTGGCAAGTTGTTCCAGCCACCACCACACAATCAAATATTAAGGCAATGAGAGTAACTAATCGACTATATTCCATCAAGTTGAATATTATCCTAATGAGCTCATCTTTTTTTCCCCTCTTCTTTTAATATTTCCAACCCTAGAGCCAAAAACCTGTCTTTCATTTTACTATCTCATTCTTCCATACCAATATTATTTATCCCAAGAAAGTTTATGTGTTTATCTAATCCATGTTTTTAGTAAGCATTCTTACCTTTTTATGGGCGCTAGTTGATTTCTATGGGAAATAGGGCCCTGAGAGCATGTGAGTCCATGATACACTTAAAAGAAAGCAGTGTCACCACCACTCATCTGCCCCATCCCCCAACATGCAACCACACTCTATCCCTTTACCATAGATTATGTCCATATGGGAGATGGCTCAAAGCCTGCTCTTCTCTTACTCTCCTTTGTTAACCTATCTTTCAGACAATGGTTCTCAGAGACTGCTCACTTTCCTCAGTTCAGATCAGTGAGGTCATATACTGTTCATCCTTCAGTGCCTGGCTTGCTTCACTCAACATAAGGTCTTCAAGATTCATCCACGTTATTCCATGTGTTAGCACTTTGTTCCTTCTTACCGCTGAGTAATATTCCATTGTATGTATGTGCCACATTTTGCTTAGGCACTGGGGAGCTGGGAAGAAGGGAACAGTCAAGATCTAATGGGTTGTTTGGTGGTCATGGGGAAGGTTTTTCATTACCTTTCAGTAATGGACACAGGACATGGTAAATATCATCAAAATTATTAAACTGTATCATCTAAATTGTAAACTATACTGTAAATCACTGAAAAAAAAAAAAAAAAAAAAAAAAAAGAAAGCAGTGTCATGACCTGTGATGTTATAAATCAGTTTATTTGCTCTGACAGGTGATAATATGACATTGATTCATTAATTAACATTTGTAAAACACTGATGTAACCAAAATGTAAAAAACTGAAAGAGTGTCCTTACCATATTAAGAGCCTATGTAAAATACTAACTTTTTTTACTTGTTTGTCCGGTGGTATAGTACATGTAAAAGGAAACAAAGATTTTCCTGATATCTCAGGAAACAGTGCCTTTTGACATAAATTATCCTTCTTTCCTTTTGCATGTACAAGAAGGTTCCCTCAATCTCATTCAGCGCATTAAATTGAAAATAATATTTTTGGACATTCATGTTGAAAGGCTACTATGCCACTGAATACAAAAGGGATTTGTAGGAAAAAGCAAGATGTTTTGAAAGTAAAGGAGATAAATAAAAACAATGGCCAAAGGAAGGCATGGGAAAAACAGCTTGAAATAGATTAGGTAAGATTAGACTAATTTGATCCTTTGAGATTCATATGAAATTGAAATATGCTTTGAAGGGAGCTTTTCTTCAAGTTCACAAATTTATGGATTTGAGAACTGTTTGATGTATCAGACAGATGCAATCCCTCAGTTTAAAGGATGCCAGAAATTCAGGTGGAGATGTGTATATTCAGAGAGTAACAAATAGCAGAAGAATTTTTGTTTGGAAAAGGATGTTATTTTTTAAACAATAATAATAAAATAAACTTGCCAAAACCAGAGCCAGTGCCTGAAGCTGCCTCATGGGAAATAGAGCATGGTATCCACATCAACATGTAAGAAGCAAACATCCAAGACAAGACGAATCCTCTGAATTAATGAACCCACCTTTATAAAGGATGCCATCTGTGTTCTGACCTACACGCAAAAGCAGGTACATATGTATATATGACACCTGTGCTAATTTGGTAAACGTGTTCTGTCAAGCTTTTTTAAGAAAAAGCATGACTGTTAGTTTTTTAAACAATGACTTTAATATTAATAATTTTAAAACCTTCATTGTTTGAAAAAACAGGGAACATGAATATTTCAGTTAATTTATAGTATTTTAATTAACATCGATTTTTTTTTAAATAATGGTGATATTTTTAAAAAATCATATACAATGTTCTAGTAACTTACTTTTAACTTGTCTTTAAAAGTATCAGACAAGGGTTTGTCATTAGTTTTTTGAAGCCTTGAAGAAGCACTTTTTTAAAATGTGTATTGTTAGGACAAGTGCTCACCTGACATTTTGTACCTGCATTTGGGCTGTAATACACCCAGCTGTTGTGCTTGGTGAGGGACTAAGGAAAATTTTGAATTAATAGCAACCCACATTAGACAGAGATAAGGTGCAAAAGTTGTAACCTGAGTCATACTATCTGCCCTGTCCTGCATGTTGGTTGGGCCCCCAGTCCTCAGAGAAGAAGCAGCAAATTGATAAAGTTAACCAGAATGCCAACTAAAGATCTGGCTTTGTTCAAGGACTCCTTCTGAGAGTTTAATGATTTTAGAAAACTATTTTAGTAAAGAGTATTTTTGGCAAACCTAGCAATTATTTTTTCACTGTAATAATTCTTATTCCATTGTTCAGATTGGTATCTGGAATGGATTTTATGAAATTTCTTTCCAAGTGTCCCATATCATATAGTTTTTTTCCAAAATCTAAAATAAATTATACCTCTGACTCCTATTCTTTTGTTTTCTAATAAATGACCCTCATCCATTATGTTTTTCCAGTACACATGAATTGGCCAGCCTTGCAGGTAAGGGTTCCTAAAGGTAGGGTTGGCTGTGGAGATTCTCTGACCCAAAGCTTCAGGAGACACTGGAATCAAAGGAGCCTACAGAGCTGAAATCTGAGCCAGAAGCTGAGGTTTGTAAGAGCTCAAATAGGTCAGCAAGCTTAGAGGAACCTGTGGCAGGTCTTAATTAAAAAGCCAGGTATGTAAGTTGGGGGTGGGGGGGGAGCAGAGAGATAAGATCAGGAAGTTTGGAATCAAAAGATTAATCTGCTAAAAAAGAAAAAAAATAGTAATCTGGAAGCCATGCCTACTCAGACACATGGAGAGATACTGTTCACAGTGTTTTTCTCTTTCATGCTCAACAGGCTCAACAGGCTAGTGCAGGAAGAGCCAGAGACAGGTTCCATTGGAAAAGCAGTGGGAACATGTCACAGCCCATTCACAAGGCCTTTGGTGACCCTGACCAGTGGAGATTTACTCGGAAGTTTGATACAAATTATTAATCCTTAATATATATTTGATGAATTTATAGGCATTTACATCCCTAGACTACCCCTTTCAGCTACAATCTCATTTATTAAGCAGCCGTGTTAGTTATACTCACTGTAAGGTGTTACCATTAATTCTATCCATTTCCACACTTTTACAGTAAAGCTAATTAAATCCTATGTACATTAAGCATCAGCACCACTTCTCAGTCCTCATCCTATCTCCTAGTAACCTATCGTCTACATTTTAACTCCATGTGTTTATTCTTCATATTTAGTTCATAGTAGTGAGACCATGCAATATTTGTCCTTTTGTGTCTGGCTTATTTCACTTAGCATAATGTCCTCAAGGTTCATCCATGTTATCATATGTGTCCCAATTTCATTTCTTCTTACAGCAGTATAATATTCCGTCATATGCTTATAACATATCTTGTCTATCCATTCATCGGTTGATGGACACTTGGGTTGTTTCCATCTTTTGGCCATTGTGAATAATGCTGCTAAGAACATCGGTGTGCAAGTATCTGTTCATGGCACTGTTTTTAGTTCTTCTGGATATATTCCTAGTAAAGGGATTGCCAGATATTAGGGCAGTTCTATATTTAGCTTCCTGAGAACCCACCAAACTATCTTCCACAGAGGCTGCACTATTCTACCTTCCCACCAAAGTGAAGGAGTGTTCCTATTTCTCCACATCCTTTCCAGCACTTATTGTTTTCTGTTTTGTTTTTTTAATAATGGCCATTGTATGAGGTGTGAGATGATATCTCATTGTCATTTTGATTTGCATTTCCATAATAGCTACCGATATTGAACATTTTTTCATGTGCTTTTTGGCCATTTGTATTTCCTCTTTTAAGAAATGTATATTTAAGTCTTTCTGCCCATTTTTAAATTGGATTGCTTGCTCTTTTATTGTTAAATTGTACGATCTTTTTATATAGCAAGAAAATCAAACCCTTATCAGATACATGGTTTCCAAATATTTTCTCCCATTGTCACTTTGACAAAGTCCTTTGAAGCACAAAAGTGTTTAAGTTTGAGGAGGTCCCATTTATCCATTTCTTCTTTCATGCTCATGATTTCGGTGTTAAGATTTAAGAAACCATCGCCTATCACCAGGTCTTGAAGATGTTTCCCTACATTTTCTTCTAGGAACTTTATGATTACAGCTTTCATATTTAGGTCTTTGATCCATTTTGAGTTAATTTTTGTATAAGGTGAGAGATAGGGGTCCTCTTTCTTTTGCATTTGGATATCCAGTTCTCCCAGCACCATTTGTTGAATTGACTGTTCTGCCCCATATATCCTTGCAAAAATCATCGGCCATTGATGTTTCTGAACCATCAGTTCAGTTCCTTTGGTCTATATGTCTATCATTATGCCAGTACCATGCTCTTTTTAGCACTGTAGCTATGTAGCTATGTGATATTTAAAGTCTGGAAGTGAGAGTCCTCCAACTTCATTCTTCCTTTTTAAGATGCTTTTGGCTATTTGAGGACCCTTACCCTTCCAAATAAATTTGATAATTGGGTTTTCTATTTCTTTAAAGAAAAATAAAAAGACTGTTGGAATATTAATCGGAATTGCATTGAATCAATATATCAATTTAGATAAGATTGACATCTTAACAATATTTAACTTCCCATCATTTGAACACAAAAAGTTCTTCCATTTATTTTGGTCTTCTTTGATTTCTTTTAGCAATGCATTGTAGTTTTCTAAATGTAAGTACTTTATGTCCTTAGTTAATTTTATTCATAAATATTTTATTTTTTTGTCGCTAAATGGAATTTGTTTCCTGACTTCCTCCTCAGATTGCTCATTATTAGTGCTGTTTGGGGGTTCAAAGTTCTGTATATGTCTATTAGGTTTAGTTTGTTTATCATGTTATTTAAGCTTTCTGTTTCTTTATTGATCCTCTGCCCAGATGATCTATCCAGTGATGAGAGTGGTGTATTGAACTCTCCAACTATTATTGCAGAGATATCTATTTCTCCCTTCAGTTTTGTCAGTGTTTGTCTCATGTAATTTGGGACATCCTGGTTAGGAACGTATATATTTATGATTATTATTTCCTCCTGGTAAATTTCTCCTTTGATTAGTGTTCCTTATCTTTAATAACAGCTTTGTTCTTAAAGTCTATTTTATCCGATGTAAGTATAGCTACTCGAGCTTTTTTTTTTTTTGCTACTGCATGCTGAAAAGATAGTGGAGTATCTTTTTCCAGACTTCCACTTTCAATCTATTTGTATACTTGGGTCTAAGGTGTGTCTCTTATAGACAGCATATTGATAGCTTATATTTTCTTATCCATTCCACCAATCTGTGTCTTTTGATTGGGGTATTTAATCCATTAACATTCAGTGCTTTTACTGTATAGGCAGTTCATACATCATCCATTTTGATCTTTGGGTTTTATCTGTCATATCTCATTTTCACCACTCTTTTTACACCTTTAGTTACTTTTAGTGATATAATCTTCATTTCTAGACTCTCTTCCAAGTCCCTCTCTCCTGCCTTTTCATGCTGTAGCTCTCCCTTAGTATTTTCTGCAAAACTGACCTCTTGGTTACAAACTATGTTTCTGTTTATCTGTGAATATTCTAAACTCGCCTTTATGAAAGACAATCCTGCTGGATATAAGATTCTTGGCTGGCAGTTTTTCCCTTGCAGTATCTTAAATATATCATACCACTGCCTTCTTGTATGTGATGAATTTCTTTTCTCTTGCTGTTCTCAGGATTCTCTCTTTATCTTTCGCATTTGACATTCTGATTAGTATGTGTCTCAGAGTAGGTCTATTCAGATTTATTCAGATGACAGTGCTTTGTGCTTCTTGGACATGAATATCTATGTCCTTCAATAGGGTTGGGAAATTTTCTATTATTTCCTCAGATATTCCTTCTGCCCCTTTTTCCTTCTCTTCTCTTTCTGGGAAATCCTTAAAGTATATGTTTGTATATCTCTTGCCATCATTTAGTTCCCTGAGACCCTGTTCAATTTTTTCCTTTTTTTTTTTTTTACTTCATCTGTTCTTTTGTATGTTCACTTTCAGAGGCCCTGTCTTCAAGCTCACTAATACTTTCTTCTTCCTCTTCAAATCTGCTATATATACCTCCATTGCATTTTTAATTTCATTTATTATATCTTTCATTCCCATAAAATCTGCTCTTTTTCTATGTATGCCTTAAAATTCTTCTGGGTGCTCACCCAGTATCTCCTTGATTGCCTTAACCTCTTTAAACATCTCATTGAATTTATTAAGGAGATTTGTTTGAACATCTATGGTTAGTTATCTCAACTCTTTCATGTCATCTGGAGGCTTTGTTTGTTCCTTTGACTGGGACATATCTTCCTGTTTCTTGGTATGAATTGTAATTCTTGGCCCTTTTTCTCTCTTTAGTCTAGGACTTTCTATTTGATCGGTTTTGTGCTGCAGCTCCTTTTTGATACTTGGTTCAACTTAATTTGTAACTTTATAGTTGCTTGTGTTTAGCCAATCAGAATTTTTTCAGCTCTTTTTCATCTGTTTCTTGCTCTTTCCTCCTTGCTGGTTGTGGAATAGGAGCTGAGGATGGAGTTGGTACTGTAAGCCATGGAGACTGAAACTGCCCACATTGCCCTAGGAACTGATGAATCTTGTCCCACCTTTTCACCCTTCTAGAAGTAGGGACAGAGTAGCAGCCCTGTGTAGTAATCCAAGTCATGCAGGCCAAGACCATCTGTAGTTGTCTGGAGAGACTGATGATACCCCACACCCCTTCCTCCCCTTCCTGGGGTGGGGATGGAGTCTCTGATGTGCCCTGCACTCTAGTCTGTGCAGGCTGAAAATGACTGTAGTTACCCAGAGAGGCTTAGGGCACACTATCCCCCCTCATGCCCTGTCAGGGGCAGGAATGGAGTCAGAGATATTTCCAACAGTCTGGTCCATGCAGGCTGAAAGAGCCTACAGTTGCCTGGAGAAGTTGAGGAAACACCGTCCCCCCCTTCCTATCTTATTGGGGGCAGAGATGCATTCATGGGTTTGCCCATAAGTCTAGTCCATGTGAGCCAAAGTGCCTACAGTAGTCTGGAGAGGCAGAGGCTGCACTATCCCTCCTCCTGCTGTCAGTGGTGGGGATAGAGCCAGAGATGTATCCATAATCTAGTTCATGCAGGCTAAAAGCACCTGCAGTTGCCCAGAAGGGTTGAGGGAGCACTGTCCCTTCTGCCCTGTCAGGGATGGGGATGGATCCAAAGGAGTGCCCAACACTCTGGTTTGTGTGGGCTGAAAGTGCCTGCAGTGGCTCAGAGAGGTTGAGGAGACACCTCCCCCCTCCTATCCTATTGATGTAGCCACAGGTTTGCCCACCAATCTGGTCCATAAGAGCCAAAAGCAACTGTAGTTTCCCAGAGAGGCTGGCACAGGTACCCCCTGCTTCCTCCCTGCCAGAGGTGAGTCTGGAGCCTAGGCTAGGGCTGCAATCCAACCCTGGTGGAATGAAGCCAGTCTCTACCCCCACTGTGATTCTCAATCAGCCCTCTTTCTCCTCATGCCAGGGTCAGAGTCAAAATGGTGCCCACTGGCCCCTTTCCAACTTGGACAGGCTCAAACCTCAGCTATTCCCAGGACTGGACTCCAGCCAGCTGAATCCACCAATCAGCAGCTGAAATTTCTGCCCAAGCGTCTCTTCCTCCCCCATTCCTGGGAAATGGAGCTTCCAACTCCAGCCAGGGAACAGCTCCCAAAGCAGCCTGAGTTGCCAGTGAGGGATGGGTTCCTGCCTCCTCAGCATGGAATGCTTTACTCATAAATCTTCACTGCAGATAGGCTCCTCCAAGGATGCTCCAGGACACTCCCCTGGTCTCCTGGACCCCCAAACTGGTGATTTAGATAGCTACCTTTTTGTGTGTGTGTCCACACTCCAGTTACCCTGTGAGATTACAAAGGTAAAGCTAATGTCTGAAAGCAGTAAGTTCCAAAAGAAAGCATCTCTCTGTATTTCATTGGTGCTCTGATAGTCTTGGGTCATCATATCTTAATGTCACAGTACTTAGCTATAGAGGCTGAAAGCTAGTGCTAAATAATGTACCAATAATGTTCCAAGGTTCTAGAATGTACAAATATTGCTACAGAAGTGGCCAGGCAATCAGTATGTATTAATCTAGGATTCCAGTTTTTCTACTCACTTACCCCAAATAAACATAAAACCATACCCAGATCTCAAGGAAGTCCCTATATCTTTGAGACTGGTGGAGGCATCTGGACCTTCAGAACATGTCTGGACCTAACCTTGGCTGCTGCTTTGGGTTTTCCAGCTTCAACCTGGGATTTGCCATAGATTCTGGGTTCTGGCTCTTCCCAGATTGGGATCACTTAATGTACTGACCCTGCTCACATTCCCTGATTTGGCTTTTGCCTCCTGGACAGGGTTTTTGCTTCTTGCCAACATTTCCTTGTTATGCTTATCTATCAATCTCGGTAGTCACAGGGCTCACATCCCTGAATGCTTATCAGGCTGACAGAATGAACTCAAATTACCTTTTCCAGCTTATTTCCCACTGGTCTACTATGCAGCTCCCCTTTTCCAACTCCAGGCCTCACCTGCACATAATCACCCCACTTCTGCCCCTTCCTTAACAGGAGTCCCCCACCATCCCATACACTCCCATTCAAATCCTAGCACAGAGTAAAAAGTTCAGGCTCTGCAAGCAGATTGCAACTCTTTACTTATTAACTGTATGACCTTGGGCAAGTTACTCAACCTCTCAATATCTAGGTCTCATCATGCCTAAAATAGAAATAATAACAGTTACCTACCTGTGGCAGCACTGCTATATATCCAATAACACAATATCTTTGTGATTTTATCTCCTTTTTAAGAATTCCAGTGTTTTTAGGCATCTGTGTACTCAGATTAACCATAAAAAGAAAACCTCCATTTCCCAGCCAAACCTGCAACTCGGGGTGGCCATGTGACACAGTTCTAACCAAAGGGATAAAAGGGGAAGCCTGAAGTCTGCTGGGGATTTCTAGGAAAGTCTTGCTTTCCATCTATTGGTGCATGTTGCTTTCCTTATCTTTCTGCTGGGATGCCAATGCAATGCCTGAAGTGGATCAGACATCTCTTAATGGTGGAAATAAAATCCATGCACCGAGCATGGTGGAGCAGGAAGCTAGAAGAAGCTGGATACTTGATGATTTCTCAAGCAACTGTATCATTCTGCCTACTTCTGGACTCTTAGTATGCAAGGAAACATAAGCCTGTACTTGATAATGCCACTGTGGCCTGTTTTTCCTTATCTGATTGGTATACAACTTTGTAGGGTTCTTTTGAGAACTGAATGAGAAAAGACTTGTAAGTACATAACGCATTGCTGAATATGGTAAGTGCTCATGAAAATGTTGCCTATCATTGTCATTTCCAGCCCCAAGTTCCAGTGGCTCCACTACCACCCCAGCCAGCTGGGGAATCTCCCTCCTTGAAGTGCCTTTCGAACTTACAATTTGCACCATTATGAGGCACTTAGCCTTAAGTCTCTTCTATTATTATGTATTTTTTGTATTGTTGTTATTAAACTTGTATTTTCTAACTCCCTAAATAGAGAATAAGCTGTAGGGGCAATTTTTGATACTCAAGGTCACCTCACTTTGCCTCACCCACTTCTACACATAGAGGTGAGTCTCAACAAATAAAAAGTTGTTTATTCTGGAACTTTGGAACTGCTGAAGCATTTGAAAGATTGTTTGCTTACATTCCTCTTGTACTTTGTGGCCAGATTGTTTGGAACTAAGGAATTCTATAGGTGAGTCAAACAGATAAAAAAATTTTATGAAGTTTTCAAGGTAATAAACATTTTCTTTTTTCTTTAGCTTTTGACTTCTGTTCAACTGATACTCTATCAAATGGCAGGTTTTTGAAAGGCAACTAATTTAACATAGATTTTTAATAGTAACATTAGCTTTAAATACAAACTTTCTGACTTACCAAATGATATAATGTTTTAGTAAGTTCACCACAGGATTTTGATGATAAATAGACCTAAAGCCTGAAGATAAAATGTACTGTCCATATTGACCTCTTCATACCCTACCTTCTTCACCTGCATAGATTGGCTATAGCTCTGGCCTTAGTTTCCTAGAGCTGCCTTTTAAAATTACCACAGAGCAGCTTGGAACGACAGAAATGCACTGGTTTTGGAAGCTAGTAGTCCAAATTTAAGGTTCAGCATGGCCTTGCTCCCTCAAAACCTGTAGGGGAGAATCCTTGCTTGCCACTTCCTGCCTTCTGCTCCCCTCTGTCTGTCAGTATTTCAAATTTCTTTCTTATATGGACATCAGTCATATTGGAGTAGGGCCCACCCTCATCCAGTTTGGCCTCATCATAACTAATTCCATCTGCAATGGCCCTATCTCCAATAAGGTCACACTCTGAGGTACTGGGGATTAGGGCTTCACCACATCTTTTAGGGGAACTCAATTCAACCCATAACAGTCTCTAAAAAGCATCAGGTCCCTGCTCCCTCCATCCTGGCCCATGTAAGAATTGGCAGACCATGAAATCTTCCCCTCCGTGGATCGTTCACAGCATTTTCTTTGATACCTTCTCAACCTGGTGGTAATCACATCCTGCCTTATGAAGTCCTAGGGGCTGAGACAGTATCTTGCTCAGTTTGTATCTTCTGAAGCCACCATCACAATACCTGCCACATAAAAGTTCCACAATAAATGTCTATTATATTTTATTAAACCCAACTCAACTTAAATCAGTCAATAACAAGGACTAGAAACTGAGGTACATTATTTTCAGTGGAAAAAAATGGTTTAGATAATCAGGCAGAGATTTGGTTTCCTATCTGTCCCTTGCTGGCTGCATGAAATTTGCCTTCTTTATAACTCTGTTCTCCTAAATAATAATACCAGGAGTGGTGTTTTTAAAAAGTATAATAAAAATCCAGGGAAATGCCAGGCAAAGAGAGACACATTATTTGTTATATCTTGGCCACTTGTCCTTATGATATGTTCATTTACTAATTCAACAAATATTTATTGAGTATCTATGTGTTAACATTGTATTAGGCATTGGATATATAATAGCTGGCCAAAAAAAAAAAAAGAAGAAGAAGAAAGCACTTCTTACCCTGATAGCTTATTATAGTCTAACAACAGAACAAATGTAAATGAGTGCTAAGTAGAAGAGTTGGATAAAAGGGGAATTACCTGGTTCACGGTGTTGATGGAAGCATCACTGAGGAGGCCACAATTGAGCTGCAATCTGAATGAAGTGTAGGAGTTAACTAGATGTTGGAGGAAGACAGAAAAGCATGTGCAAAGGCTTATGGTGGAATGGAGCGTGGCAGATTCAAGGAACTGAATGAACTCCGTGTAGCTGGAGCAGAGGGTGAAAGATAAAACAGGAGACATGGACAGGGGCCAGACCACATTGGCAGTATGGGATTTTGTGTGTAACATCATCAGATTTTATTTTAAAAGATCGCTTTAGTGCACTGTGAAGAATGGATTGGAAGACAGTGGAAGTGTGTAGCATAGACAGTCCAGAAAAGCTTCTCAGAAGGTTGACCTCTGACTTCTCAGCCACCAGTTTCCCCCTCACGGGTTCCCCAAGGCTCTAAAACGAGCTTAGGGGTATTTATGGATTTGGCCAGAATAGGTTGAGGTTGGAGGAAGGGCTAAAATCAATTTAAAAGTGTTGTAAGGTGATTACCAGACTCACATGTACTCTCCTAACTTTCAAGGGAGACAGACCACAATTGCTCCTGGTAGGAAAATGAATATTATCTGTGATTTATTTTCCTGAGGAAAGAGAGTCAGTTTTTTCCCTAAAATATTGCAATTTAGGGCCACTCTGAAAAGTGAAGTGACAACTGATATAAGGAAGAATCAAAATCTTAGGAAGGCTTTGGGTTTGTGTTGGGGAAAAGAGTTTAAATTAAGAAATGTGTGAGTCTGCATGGCAGCCTGGGGAAAACAGCTGCACGACTGGATTTTTGGCAGGAACAGTCTCAGCAGGCTTCAAAAGCCCTGGGTTTCCACAGGCCATGCCCAGCCACAGCTCCTTGGGCCCAAGGCCAGTTAATCATATATTTTGGTGAAAGTAAACACAGCATTCCTTAGAGATGAAAGCTTCGGTCAAAATCTTATTTGCATTTGATCAGAGAAAAGCCTGAAGTTTTCTTTTCTTGATCTTAGTCCAAGGGTGAGGTTTTCTGGAAAGTCTGGGGGAAAAAAAGTATGCCTTGCTGTTAGAGGCCTATAGGGAGGGAAAGAAATATGTTCCCTTTTTGGAGAAGACTCTAGGAAGCCAGGAAACAGCATTACAATAAATTTCTCTGGCATTCCTGAGCCCTTGGAGGATGTGCACCGGCCATTTTGGACTCACAGAAAGAATATAGTTTATTCTAATACCGACACCATGAAAGCTGGGTCTATATAGGATGGTAGAAGTTGCTTTGCAACAAAACTAGCTATATTCCTACACACTTTTATTCATTCATTTATTTCTTTATAAATAATCAAGCATCAATTTAGTAGCCACACTGTTCCAGATGGGGATTATAGTGATGTACCCAGCGTCTTTGATTTCACAAGGTTCCCACCAGGGCACTTGTCTCAAGTGTTCTGAGATCTGGGTCCCCTGGAATGGAGACCATGCCCCAGACATGGTCTGGCCTAGGATGCTCACAGCACTTTAGAGAGATAGGTCTTCCCTGGGCCCTGGCAGTCCTCCCACCCTAGGAACTCCTAGAATTTGGGAAGCTCTATCCTCTAGTGCCACTATCCCATTTGCTATTCGAGCACCTGGCATCATTCCTGAAAGTGCAGGCTGTACAGGGCCAGAGGCCTCACTGTACCTTTACATGGCTAGAAAAGCTACCGTTAAGGGGCCTGATGTTAATACCTAATATCCAGAGGCTCTGGACCCTCATAAAATGTATTTGTGTTTGTAAGTGTCAGTCATTCTATCATCTATCCCTTTCATATAATATTCCTCTGACAATAGAAAAACCAAAGCTGTGGTTGTCACTGGAGAAAAAAGTTGAGGTCATAGGTTAGAGAGAGACCTATGCTGCCTAACTTTGGGCCTGTTTGTATTCCCTAGCACGTCTCTTTCCAGCTAGAGACAATTGCTCTGTTCTTTTCACAGCAAAGTTTCTGTCCCCACAACTCTTTTCTCTGGCCGCTTTAATTTAGGTTACCAATGACTTTCATGTTGTTAATCCAATGATCACTTTTCTGCCTTTCTTCTTAAGATCACTCATTTGTTATCTGACATCATAAGCCATTTACTCTTTCCTAAATAGCATCTTCATATGGTTTCTGTGACACTAAACTTGCACAATTTTACTTCCTCATCTTTCACTGTTCGTTCTAAGTCTCCCTTGTTAGATCCTCTTCTCTACTTGACATCTACATTTTGGAGTGTACCAGGAATCTGTCTTCGGTTCCCTTCTCTTCTCTATCTACATATTCTCCCTATGACGTCACTCATGCCCATGGCTTAAACACCTTCCATATACTAGTAAATACCAATTTTATATCTCTTGCCTTACCTCACTCCTGATGAATTAACATCTCCAGATGGATGTCAACAGGCACTTCAAATATAACAGACAAATCAGGACATATGGCTTCCCTATTGCCACTCAAAACCTGGTTTTCTAAATGGATCAATATATAAATATAGGTTTATCAAACCTATTTCAAACTCCTAGAAGAAAATGTAGGGAAGCATCTTCAGGACCTTGTGTTAGGCAACGGTTTCTTAGACATTATACCCAAAGCACAAGCAACAAAATAATAAATAAATGGGACCTCACCAAAGTTAAAAACGTTCATGCATCAAATGACTTTTTCATGAAAGTAGAACAATCTATACAATGGGAGAAAATATTTGGAAACCACATATCCAATAAAGGTATAACATCCAGAATATATAAAGACAACAAACAACAAAAAGACAAACAATGCAATTGTAAAAAATGGGGCAAAGACATGAATAGATATCTCTCCAAGGAAGATATACAAATGGCTAAAAAGCACATGAAAAAAATGCTCAACATCATTAGCCATCAGGGAAATGCAAATCATTAGAATGGCTGCTATTTAAAAATGGAAAATAACAAGTGTTGGACAGGATGCACAGAAATAGAAACATTCATTCATTGCTGGTGGCAATGTAAAATGGTGCAAGTGCTGTGAGTTTGGTGGTTCCACAGAAAGTTAAGTATAGAACTAACCTATGACCCAGCAATCCCACTACTAGGTATATGCCACAGATAATTGAAAGTAGGGACTCAAACAGATATTTGCACACTAATGTTCATAATGGCCTTATTCACAATTGGCAAAAGATGGAAGCAACCTAAGTTCGTCAACCAATGAATGGATAAAATATGGTATATATATACAATGGAATATTATTCAGCCATAAAAAGGAATGAACTCCTGATACATGCTTCAACATGGAAAAATCTTGAATGAAGTAAGCCAGACATAAAAGGACAACTATTGTATGATCTCACTTATTTGAAATAATTAGAATAAGCAAACTCTAGAGTCAGAATCTAGAATATAGGTTACCAGGGGATGGGGTGGGGATAGGGAATGGTAAGTTAAGGCTTAAAATGTACAGGGTTCCAATTTGGAATGATGAAAATGTTCTTATAATCGACAGTGATGATGGCAGCACAACAGTGTGGATATAATTAACAGCAGTTAAATATATATCTGAATGTGATTAAAAGGAGAAATATTAGATGTTGTATATGTTAAAAGAATAAAGACTTAAAAAATACATGTAACTATACTATACAGTGAACCCTAAGTTAAACTATGGACTATAGTAAATAGCACAATTATTTAAGTGTGCTATCAAACAATTGTAACAAATGTTCTACAAAATGCAAGGTGTTAATATTAGGATAGTATATGGGAATCTGTATTTTATACATGATTATTCCGTAAACCCACAACTTCTCCAAAAAAGAAAAAAAAAATCTGGTTTTCTGTCATTGTTCCCTATCTTGGTACCCCCAGATTGTTCAGGCCCTAAACTAGGAGTTAATCACTTATTTCTCTCTTTGCCTCACTTATGTATTCAATCCATCAGCAAGTTATATAGATTATATCTGCAAAACATGATGACATATCATGAAGCCATCTCCTTTCTCTGCATATCTGCTAGTTGCACTAGAGTCCAAACACCAAGTCTCTGTCTCCCTAAAAATTGCCATAGCCTCTGAACTCATCTCCTTTTTTGATCTTGCCCCAGTGTAATCTATTCTCCACATAGATATCAAATTGGGTTTTTTCTAAATTAGTGGTTCTCAGTTGGAGTAATTTTGGCCCCCAGGAGACATTTGGAACTGTCTGAATATATTTTTGGTTGTCACAACTGGGGGAGTTGGTGCTACTGGCATCTAGTGCTAAACATACCCTACAATGCACAGGATAGCTCCCCACAACAAAAAAATTATATAGCCCAAAATGACAATAGTGCAGAGGCTGAGAAATGTTCTAAATGTAAGTGGGCTGATCTCACTCCCTGTCTCCAAGTCCATCTGGAACAACTCTTCAGCCTGTCTTACAAAGCTCTAGATCATCTGCCCGGCCCCTGCCTCTCCTTCCAACTTTATCTCAGTTCTGTTTATATCATTTGTTGATATTGTCAAAGAAAGAGGTGGGGGTGGAATTTCTTCTGTTCAGCTTATTAGTACCACCTCTGAGGTCATTGTTATACTGCTCCATTGTTTCTAAGTTTGAGGGAGTTATTCATCACTGAAAACGACTGAAGGGAAAAAAACAAAAATGGCGTTTTGAGGTACAACCTCCTGGGATTCATAGTTCAGCTAAACTGTTGTATATGTCACAAGAAATATGGAAAGAGAAAATTTTTTGAGTCACAAATGCAAAACACCACTGGGAAATACTACAGAATGGTGATTTCACAGGGTTTTGAATTCCTGTTGTACGCCAATCATACATCTAGACCCTTCCGTTGCTCCTTGTGGAGTCTTTGGAAAAGTATTATAAGGTTTACTCTGCAAATACTCTTTATTTCAGAAATTAAGCACTTCAAGAGAGGCTATGAGATACTCCCAAACTTCTGTTAATGTTGTTTTCATCCCCAGTATCAATATCCAATGCCCTGAGTTATTTAAGTTCTATTATGGAAGTCTTTACACAAATAGAATAAAGATAATTCACTAAAAAATTTGTCATCATCCTTACACAGTGAATATATTTCATTCATTGATAAACCATTTGGTTTAATTTTCTTATTTAAAAAGTAATTTTTGGGAGGCGGCTGTGGCTCAATCAGTGGGGCTCCCGTTTGCCATATGGGGGGCCCCGGGTTCGGTTCCCGGGGCCTCCTGGTGAGGGCAGGCCCGCCCGCGCGGCGTGGTTGGCTGACCCAGCGAGCACAAGCAGCAGGGGGGGGATAAATGAATAAATAAAATCTTTAAAAATAAATAAATAAATAAAATAAAATAAAAAGTAATTTTCTGTTGCCAAAAGACATGTCTTGGAAACAAATTAGAAAATATACATAAGCAAAATAAAATAAAAATCACCCATTACGCTTTCCCAACTAAAATATGGTCTATTTCTTCCAATCTTTTATCTTTGCAGATATATACACTATTCTAATGAATCTTGGACTTGTCCCACATATTAGCAATGTAACTTTGGGCAAATTGGTTAATTTCCATTACCTTTAGCTTTTTCAGCTATAAAATGCAGATAACTAGAACTACCTCCCCAAGTTTTTCAGTCAATTATACATAATAAAGTACTGTATAAAAGCACTTAAAGTTCTCAGCACATAGTAAGAAAGCAATAAATCATCTATTTTAATACATCCTGTATTTTACCCAAACAGGGTCATTCTGGATATGTTATTTTTGCAATCTGCTTTTTTTTCATATATGGTATGGTTTTATTGCTAGTTATTAAGGTCTGTTTCTAGGGTATACAAGTGAACTACACATAAGATGACTTTTTCTTGTCTCATGGTATTTTCATTTGAACAGCCTTGCTTCAGGCCTCTTGCTGATGACTTTCATACAGTTTTAAGACTCTCGTTCACTTAGCAGCCTCCTTGTATTTGGAAAAACTTTCAAAAGCACAGTTGGGGTTAAGAACTCATTAGTTGTCACCAGGCAGTAAAGGGAAAAAAGAACTGTTCCTGCTGATTCTGCAACGCTGCTGCCAAACGCCCCAGTTAACTTGTGGAAACGGAAACAAAATGGAATTGCGAAATGATATGCTTTGGAGACCACAAAACGGTGGTGGCAGAATTGAGGTTTGTTCCTCTGGTGCTTTTAGTTAACAGTTTTAAGGATCAGCTATTTCCTGAGCACACACGCCTGAGCCACAGCCGGGCTGCCACCGGGTAAGAGTACCAGGATACCAGGAGGTCCAGGAAGCCACTCGTCAACAACCCCTGAACCAACACTGTCAACAAAAAGCAGCTTCCTTTGCCTAAAGCTTTGTTCACGGAATCTTTCTAAAATGCAAAAACTCACAAGAGCATTTAAGCCCTAAATTCTTAGGATGAATTTTCAAGTCCTTTTCCAAAGCAAGGTTTTTTGTGTGTTTTTTTTTCCACCCCTGAGATGGTTCCCTTGTCTGTTTTGTTTATTGGTTTTGGGGGTTTTTTTTTGCTCATTGTTTGTCCTGGTCGTCTGCTCATTGTTTTTTTTGTTGTTGTTGCTGTTGTTTGTTTGTTTGTTTGTTATGCTTGTTTGATTGTTTTATTTTTCTTTAGGAGGTACCAGGAACCGAACCCAGGATCTCCCATGTGGGAGGCAGTTGCTCAACTGCTTGAGCCACATCCGCTCCCACGTTTTTGTTTTTTTTTTTAATTTTTGGTTTATTATTTGAGAAGTTGTGAGTTAACAAAACAATCATGCATACCATACAGGATTCCCATACATAGACCCAACAACAACAACTTACATTGTTGAGATACATTTGTTATAAATGGTGAAAGAACGTAATCATAATATTACTGATATCTGTAGTCCATAGCTTATATTTGGTGTATTTTTCCCACAAACCATCCTATTATTAACACTATGTATTAGTATTGTATATTGCTATAGCTCATGAGAGAATGTTCTTATATTTGTACTGTTAACCATAGTCCATCATTCACCATGGGATTTACTGTGTTATATGGTCCCCTGCCTTGTACAATCCATTTAAAGTATACACTCAGTGGCTCTCAGTTTCAACACATAGCTGTGCTGTCATCAGCTCAGTCTATTTCAAAACGTTTTCACTGCTCCAAAAGGAAAAACTCCTATGCCCGTATAACACCCCATTATTGACCCTTAGCATTGTTATAGTAACTTCTTTGCCATTGCTATAAAAATATTACAATATTACTGTTAACTATAGTCCACATGTTACATTAATTATATTTTCCCATCATCTCAATATTAACAACTTATAATAGAGGAACATCCTTGTATTTGTACTATTAACCACAATCATCATCCAGCACCAAAATCATTGTCATACAGTCCCTAAATTATCCTCTAGCTTTCTTTCAATTGACATTAACATCCCTAGACTACCCTTTCAGCCACAATCCCATTTATAAATTAGCAGTGTTGATTATACTCACTATAATGTGCTACCATCAACTCTAACCATTTCCCCACATTTACAATCCCTGTCATTAAGCATTCTACATACATTCAGCATCAGCTTCCCCTTCTCAACCCACATTATATTTCCTAGCAACCTATATTCTATAGTTTAACTCCATGAGTTAACTATATTCACTGTATTTAGTTCATATTAGTGGGCCCATACAATATTTGTCATTTTGTGTCTGGCTTATTTCACTCAACATAATGTCCTCAAGATTCATCCATGTTGCCATATGCATCCCAAGTTCATTTCTTCTTACGACAGCATAGTATTCCATTGTATGTGTGTACCACATTTTGTTTATCCATTCATTGGTTAATCAACAGTTGTGTGTTTCCATCTTTTAGCAACTGTGAAAAATGTCACTATAAACATCAGTGCGCAAATGTCTGTTCACATCCTTGCTTTCACTTCTTCTGAATATATTCCTAGCAGTGGGATTGCTGGATCATATGGCAGTTCTATATTTAGCTTCCTGAGGACCCGCCAAACTGTCCTCCACAGAGGCTACACCATTTTACTCTCCCACCAAAAGTGAAGGAATGTTCCCAGTTCTCCACATCCTCTCTAGCACTGGTAGCTTTCTATTTTTTTAAATAATGGCCATTCTGTAAGGTGTGAAATGTAGTTTTGATCTGCATTTCCCTAACAGCTGTTGATGTTGAGCATCTTTTTTTAACCTCATTTTATTGTGTTTCATTTTATTGTGCTTCACAGATACTTTGTGTTTTTTTTTGTTTTTGTTTTTGTTTTTACAAATTGAAGGTTTGTGGCAACCTTGCATCAAATAAGTAAATAAGTATTGGCACCATTTTTTCAGCAGCATATGCCAACAAATTCTTGCAATATTTCAAGCTTTTTCATTAATATTTTATCTGTTACCATGATCTGTGTAATTGTTTTGGGGGTACCACAAACCACACCCATATAAGACAGCAAACTTAATTGACAAATGTGTAATGAATGCTCCACTGAGTGGCCAAAGAACAGTTTTGATGTTGCAGTTTTGATGTTGGAGAGAGGGCCCCGGGATAGAGACGAGCCATTCGCCTGATAGTCTACAGCTGGCCTTGTGGAGAGAAGCAAAGCCTAGAGAGGCTCATAGTCTACAGCTGACCTTGTGGAGGAAACAGAGGAGCTGAGCCCGGAGAGAAACACAGCCCCGGGAAGAGAGGAACCCAAGAAGCCTGAACCCTGGCAAATATCAGCAGCTGTTTTGCTCCAACACGTGGCAATGGACTTTGGTGAGAGAAGAAACTTATGCTTTATGGCCTGGTAACTGTGGACTTCTACCCCAAATAAATACCCTTTATAAAAGCTAACCATTTTCTGGTATCTTGCATCAGCACTCCTTTGGCTGACTAATTCACCTTCTTTAAAAAGTTGTTTAACTGTTTAATTTTGAGGAGATCCAATGTATCTATTTTTTTTTCTTTTGTTGCTCATGGTTTGGTGTAAGTTTTAAGAAACCACCACCTACCATAAGATCTTGAAGATGTTTCCCTACATTTTTTCCTAGGAGTTTTATGTTGTAGCTTTCATATTTAGGTCCTTGATCCATTTTGAGTGACTTTTTGTATAGGGTATTAGGAGTCTTCCTTCTTTCTTTTAGCTATGGATATCCAGTTCTCCCAGCACCATTCTTGAACAGGTGTTCTGACCCAGCTAGATGGGTTTGACAGCCTTGTCAAAAATCACTTCACTGTAGATGTGAGGGTATATTTCTGAGTTCTCAATTTGGTTCCATTGGTTAATATGTCTATCTTTATGCCAATACCATGCTGTTTTTACCACTGTAGCTAAGTAATATTGTTTAAAGTCAGGAAATGAGAGTCCTCCAACTTTGTTCTTATTTTTTAAAACATTTTTGGCTATTCAGGGCCCCTTGCCCTTCCAAATAAATTTGATAACTAGATATTCCATTTCTGTAAAAAACAACAACAACAAAAAAAAAACTGTTAGAATTTTTATTGGGAATGCATTAAATCTGTTAATCAATTTAGGTATAATTGACATCTTACAATATTTAGTCTTCCATGAACACAGGATGTCTTTCCATTTACCTAGGTCATCTTTAGTTTCTTTTAGCACTGTTTTGTAGTTTTCTGAATACATGTCATTTCTGCCCTTGGTTAAGTTTATCCCTAAATATTTGATTCTTTTAGTCACTATTATAAATGGAAATTTTTTTCTGATATAATCCTCAGATTGCTCATAAGTAGGATACAGAAATGCTACTGATTTTTGCATATTAATCTTGTATCCTGCCACTTTGCTGAAATCATCTATTAGTTCTAGTTTCTTTGTTGTGGATTTGGGGAGGATTTTCTGGGTAAGGGGTCATATCATCAGTGAATAGCAAAAGTTTTACTTCTTTCTTTCCTATTTGGGTGACTTTTATTCCCTTTTCTTGCCTAATTGCTCTACCTAGAATTTCTAGCACAATATTGAATGGAAGGCTTCAGTCTTTCTCCACTTAGTACAATGTTAGATGTGGGTTTTTCATATATGCACTTTACCGTTTTGAGAATTTTCCTTCTATTCCTATCTTTTGGAGTGTTTTTTTAATCAAGAAAGGATGCTGGATTTTGTCAAATGCCTTTTCTGTTGAGATGATCATGTGGTTTTTCTTCTTTAATTTATTAACAGGGAGTATTATATTGATTGATTTTCTTGTGTTGAACGACCCTTGCATACCTGGGATAAAACACACTTGATAATGGTGTATAATTATTTTAATGTGCTTTTGGATTTGGTTAACAAGTATTTTGTTGAGGACTTTTGTATCTATATTCATTACAGAAATTGGTCTGTAATTTTCTTTTTTCATAGTATCTTTGAATGGCTTTGGTATTAGAGTGACATTGGCTTATTAGACTGAGTTTGGTAATGTTCCATCTGTTTAAATATTTGGAAGAGTTTGAGCAGATTGGTATTAGATCTTCTTTGAATGATTGGTAGAATTCACCTGTGAAGCCATCTGGTCCTGGGCTTTCCATCTTTGGGAGGTTTTTGATGACTGTTTCAATCTCTTTACTTGTGATTAGTTTCCAGAGGTCTTCTATTTTCTTCTAGGGTCAGTGTATATTGTTCCTGTGTTTCAAGGAATTTGTCCATTTCATCTATGTTTAGCTTGTTGACATACAGATGTTCATAGTATCCTCTTATGATCTCATTTATTTCTGCAGGGTCAGAGGTAATGCCCTGCCTCTTATTCTAATTGTATTTATTTGCATCTTCTCTCTTTTTCTCTTTATCACTCTGGTTCGTTTGTCAATTTTGTTGTACTTCTCAAAGTTTTGTTGATTCTCTCAATTGTTGTTTTTTTGTTCTCAATTTCATTTATTTCTGCTCTGATCGTGTTTATTTATTTCCTTCTTCTTGCTTTGAGATTAGTTTGGTGTTTTGTTTTGTTTTTTCTAGTTCTTCCAGGTGTGCATTAAGGTCTTCGATTTTAGCTCTTTCTTCTTCTTTAATGTGAGCATTGAGGGCTATAAATTTCCCCCTCAGTACTTCCTTCACTGTATCCCATAGATTTTGAAATGTTGTGTTCTCATTTCCATTCATCTCAAGATACTTATTGATTTCTCTTGCTATTTATTTTTGACCCACTGATTATTTGAGTGTGTTGTTTAATCTCCATATATTTGTGAATTTGCCCTTTTTTCACCTGTTACTGATTTCCAGCTTCAATTATGATCAGAGAAAATGCTTTGCATAATTTCAATCTTTTTAAATTTATTGAGACTTGTCTTGTGATCCAATATATGGTCTATCCTGGAGAACGATCCATGAGCACTTGAAAAGAATATATATCCTGCTGTTTTTAGGTGTGATGCTCTATAAATGTCTGTTAGGTCTATTTATCATATTATTCAAACTTTTTTTTTCCTTGTTTATCCTCTGTTCAGATGTTCTATACAATGCTGAGAGTGTTGTGTTGTAGAGACATCTATTTCTCCCTTCAGTTTTGCCAGTATATGATTCATGTATCTTGGGGTACCCCGGTGCATAAATATTTAGTATAGTTATTTCTTCTTGGTGAATTGCCCTTTTTATTAGTATATAATGACCTTCTTCATCCCTTATAACAGTTTTGCATTTGAAATCTATTTTGTCTGATATTAGTATCACTACTCCAGATATTTTTTAGTTACTATTTACATGGAATATCTTTTTCCAACGTTTCACTTGCAGCCTGATTATGTCCTTATATCTAAAGTGGGTCTCTTGTAGACAGCATATAGATGGCTCATATTTGTATCCATTCTGTCATTCTTATGTCTATTGATTGGGAATTTCAATCCATTAACATTCAATGTTATTACTGTAAAGGTATTACTTACTTCATCCATTTTATCCTTTGTCTTCCCTTTGTCATATCTTACTATTGTCTGTCTTTTTACTCTTTTAACTACCCTTACTAATAATTTTCATTTCTACACTCTTCGCCAAGTCTCTCATCCTTGTCTTTTCCTTTCAGGCTTCAGCACTCCCTTTAGTTTCTCTTGTGAATCCATTCTTTTGGTAACAAACTCTCTCAGTTTTTGTTTTTCTGTAGACTTTAATCTCACCCTCATTTTTAAAGGACAGTTTGCCAGATAAAGAATTCTTTGCTGGTAATTTTTCTCTTTCAGAACCTTAAATACATCACACCACTGCCTTCTTACCTCCATGGTTTCTGATGAGAAATCAGCACTTAGTTATATTGAGCTTCCCTTGTATATGATGCATTGCTTTTCCCTTGCCGCTTTCAGAATCCTCTCTTTAATCTCTGGCATTTGACAACCTGAATAGTAGGTGTCTTGGAGTAGGACTATTCAGATTTATTCTGTTTGGGGTGCATTGCCCATTTTGGATATTGATATTGATGTATTTCATAAAGGTTGAGAAGTTTTCCATCATTATTTCCTCAAAATTTTTCTGCCCCTTTTCCATTCTCTTCTCCTTCTGGAACACCACTAATGTATATGTCTGTGTGTTTCACATTGTCATTGAATTCCTTGAGACCCTGTTCCATATTTAACATTCTGTTCTCTTTCTGTTTTCCTGTCTTTTCAAGTTCAGATGCTCTGTGCTTCAAATCACCAATTCTGTCCTCCACCAATTCAAATCTGCTGTTATTTGTCTCTAATGTATTTTTTCTTTTTAGGAGGCACCAGGAACTGAACCTAGTACCTCCCATGTGGGAGGGAGGCACCCAATCATCACTTGAGCCACCTCTGCTCCCTCTAATGAATTTTTTTTTTTTTTAAGATTTTATTTATTTATTCATTTATCCCCCCCCTTGCTGCTTGTGCTCGCTGGGTCAGCTAACCATGCTGTGTGGGCGGGCTTGCCTTCACCAGGAGGCCCCGGGAACTGAACCCAGGGCCTCCCATAAGATAAACGGGAGCCCTACTGATTGAGCCACAGCCGCTTCCCTCTAATGAATTTTTAATCTCATCTACTGTGCATTTCTTTCCTATAAGTGCTGTTGATTTTCTTTGCAGGATTTCAAATTGTTCTTTATGCTCAACCAGTGTCTTCTTAATATCCTTTATCTCTTTAGCCATATTTTCCTTAAATCCTTAGGAGGTTTGTGTGGATGTCATTGATTAATTGTCTTAAATTCTGTGTCTTGTCAGGATTTTTATTTGATCCTTTGGCTGGGCTATACTTTTCTGTTTCTTAATATGGCTTGTAAAATTATGTCTAGGCATCTGATTGTTTTGGTGGCATTCTTCTGACAGCCAATTTCTTTCTCTTGCCTAATGGTTTTGTTTCACAGCTCTTCGTTGATATTTGGTTCAACATATTCTAAATTGTTATGGTTGCCCCTATTGAGTTTTCATAACAGGCCATGAACCCACTAATGGGCCAGATTCAAGAGTTCCTGAACATGAGAGACTCCAAAAAGCTTTTTTACTTATTGCAATTTCCCAGGCTGAAACAGATGACACTGTTCAGGGAAACTTTCCATGGAGGTATCTCTTTCAACCTCTATTCACTGGTGATTCTGGTCTACCCAGAGCTGATACCCAAAATTGGCTCTGCTGCCCAAACTAACTGAAGAGAAACTACTCCCCACTCTCTGCTACACCCTTCCTTCTCTCAGGGAGGAAATGTCCATTTCCATCTCAGTTGGCTACAGTGAATCATGGGTTTTACCCAGGCTGTTCAACTTGAGGGTGGGGGATTGGTGCCAGTCCCAGCCATGGGACTTATAAACCACAGTTTTTGCTTCAGCTTCATCATCTCTCTGTCCCTTTACCCCTGGACAATGCATAGTACTCTCCTGGTCTGCAGACCCCCAAAGCAGCCCCCTCAGACAGCTTTTTGTCCTTCCTCCATTGTTTTTGTGTGTGTGGTTCTGTTTGTTTGTTTGTTTATTTGTTTGTTTTTGCCTAAGAAAGGGATTTTCATTTATTGTGGCAACATGCAACAAAAATTTTCTCATTTTAATTGCTTTCAAGTATACAATTCAGTGATAATGTCCATACATAGTTCTCCTGATTTCCTTTTGTTCTTTGTGTTTTTCTTTGGCACCTTGAGCATATTTAAGGCAGGTTTTTAACATATCAATTTTATTGATGCATATTAATAAATCATAAATTCATCCAAAGTGTACAATCAATGGTATTCAGTATAATCACTTAGTTGTACATTCATCACTTCAATCATTTTTAGAGCATTTTCATTATTCCAGTGATAATAATAATAATAATAAAACAAAAACCAAACAAAACTCATCACCTCTCAATCTCTCTATGCTTCCCCTGCCATACATAACTGCTATTCTGTTTCCTTCTCTAGCTTATTTGTATTTATATTTTGTAAAAATAGTCTTATATATGCAGTTTCACCCATATTCATGTTTTACACGAGGTTTCACTGTTATACAGTCTCCTCTGTTGCTTTTGTAAAAGAGTTGAACCCTGCCACCCTACTCTGATGCCATCTTCCCAAAAGTCCCAAAGCAGATTTTGATAGGGGCAGTGGGATAGCTTCAGAAAACTCACAGCACACGTCCAAAGCAGAAAGGCAAAGGAAGGAGAGGCTGGAGACTGAGGTTTTAAACCAGCAAATTAAGTCTATTTACCTCTGACTGTGCAAGGGCAAATCAAAGATGTGCAAGGAAATGTGGTGGTGTGGGATCTAGTAAACATCTCTTGCAAATACCCTACATCTATCACAAGTAAAAGATTACATCCTAACAGGGAGTAAGGATATCTCCTAAGAATATGCAGGCCAAGTCTGCCAGATATGATAGAAAACAACCACTTTCTCCAAGTGGCAATTTATGGAGCAGCCCTGGCCCATAAAGAAGGACACAAGACAGGGAAGGTTTTGAGTTTCTGCATATCAGCAACAATTCTTTCTTCTAGCATTTCCATTATCACATTATATCAACTCAACAAATATTTGCCAGACACCCACTGTGAGTAGGACATCACATTAAGGAATATCTGCCATATGGAGGCTGCTACAGGTTGCTGGGAGCTTTTTCGTACAGCTCTATCAGGAAGCTTTGACATTTGGGGCTGTAAGGAAGCTAGGGATAGGAGAAAATACAGAGAAACCAACCCCCATGTCCAAAGGGTCAATTCCTGTGCCTCCTATACTGAAAGAGAAGGACCATCATGATGCCACAAGCTGGCCCAGTAAAGATTTCCTGCCAACTAACTTTTTAAAAGACAAACTAAGAATCTCTAATCAGGATAAACAATTTAACATGGATCTTCGGATGACACTGAGAAACAGAGGTGACTGTTTGCTTCATAAAAGAGATTTTGTGGAACAATATGTTTAAGAATGTGAGTCAACAGCAAAATATTGTTGCAGTTGGTTACATACATTTTAGTTGTGTGTTGTTGTTTTTTTTTCCTGTTTGTTTTTTTTTACCAGCGTTTGGAAGTACAGAATGTTATCAACAGAAACTTTATGCAATGAAGTAGTGAGAATAGAACATTGTTGCTGGAGTGACACAATTCTGAGAATTGCATACAAATACAACTAAGCAACCCCACTCATTGTTTTCTAGATAGCTGAAGAGCATGAGTGTCCCTGTTTCTTCTTCATCTGAAAAGTGTGCACTGTACTGACCAGATGGATCATGGTACCTGCCAAGTCCGCAGCCTCCTTCCAAAGAAAACTGCAACTAGAGCCCTGTGGTAGGGCTCCAGACTACTGGTTCCCTGCTCTGGCTGCACATTAGAATTACCGGAGAGCTTTTAAACTTGCCATTGTCCAGATCCCATCCCCAGAGATTCTAATTCTAAGATTCTAATTGAACTTGGGTAGGATTCAAGTATCCATAATTTTAAAATCTTTATAGATTCTGTTGTGCAGCTAAGCTTTGAAAACCACTGCTCTAGACCATTCCATTAACTGGAGTGGCCATTTTAAGTACAATTCCACTCCCCTTCCCCATATGCAAGTAATTAGACCGTTTTGAGCATTTGACTCAAGGATAGCCAATACCTAACTTGGCCTGACCTTTGAGATGGCCCATGTTTGGATTACCAAGACCATTCTGACATATGGAGATTTGCTAGAAGGACTCACAGAACTCGCATATATTAGTACTCATGACTAAGATTTATTACAGAGATGTAGTAAGGATACATAGTCAGATTGTAAGGGGAGAAATAGACACAAGTGAAATCTGAAGAAATCCACACACAGACTTCCAATACTCTCTCTCTGCCTCCTGTGAGGGAGGTACATTTGAGCATGCTTCTTTCTCCAGCAATGAAAAATACATTAACATATGGGCAATATTTTTGCCTAGGGAAGCCCAATAAAGGCTCCGTGCCCAAAGTTTTTATTGCTGGCTGGTCACAAAAGCACCTTCTGCCAAGCACATACTGAAATTCCAGACTCCCAAAAGGAAAGCAGATGTTCAGCATAAATCACATTTGTTTGCACAAACAGTCTAGACACAATGAACCATCCTTATCAGTTAGGAAATGGTGGGAACATACCCCAAATCCAAGTTCCCAGAAGCTAGCCAAGGGCCAACCTTGCAAACTTGTTAATTCTTTTCTGTACAGGGTACAAAAACAAACATGATATTTATTAGCTAGATCCATAAATTCTATCAAAGGAATTTTACCTGGGATGTATTGGAGAACCTCAAGCTGTTGACTTGGAGAGGGGAAGTGACCAGATACAAAGAGAAGCAAAGATAAGAGCATGTTTGGGTCACCTCAATGGAATGCTGTCCTGAAGAGAACAAATTCCAGTACAGAAGATTCAACAAGTTAACCCAGCTTTTGGATCTCTGTTGGTTCTTCTGGTTCCCAAACACCGGTCTTCTGCTTTCCCTGAGACCTATCAGCCCAGTTGTCCCTTGTTTTCCATAAATTTTCTATGTCCCTTAGAGTTACGTTTATCCTCTCTCTAAACTTCAATTACTTAAAGCTGCCAGAGTGAATCCCTTTCCCTTTTAACTAAAAGAGCTAACAAGCCCACTTATCACATAATACTGACCTATGGCCACTGCAGAGGAAGGCATCTAAAAGAAGGAAAAAACAAGAAGTGCGAGCTAGTCGCCCAGATTAGGATCCACAAAGCCACAACCATCAGTCTTATCAACCTGCTGCCTTCCATGCCAGTTGGAGTTTTTTTTCTGAATTGGGTGATATCTTTGCAGAAATGGTTGAAAAATATTTTGGTGAGATCATGAAAAGTTGGCCTTCATGGTCCCAGAATAAGTGAGAATTGTGCAAGAGTTCCAAGTACTATGAAATTCATCTAATTATATCTTGTTCCCACTCAGGGTTTAGCTAGACACATCTACGAACTTCAAAATCTTTTAAACAATAAAGTATCCCCATAATGGGGGCAGATGTGGCTCAAAAGGTTGGGCATCCATCTCCCATATGGAGGGACCTGGGTTCAATCCCCGGGACCTCCTGGTAAAAATAAAGAAAAATATAGAAGGCACACGGGCTGCCAGGCCCTGTGCGTGGGTGCACCGCCAGGCCCCGTGAGCAAGTGAGCCCCCCGGGCCCCATGCATGCGTACGCCATCAGGCCCCACTGAACCACGCAGCAGGATGATTACATAAGAGGAGAGTGACACAAGGGAAAGCCAAGACAAGATGTGCCAAAAAAAAAACGGAACTTAGGTGGCGCAAGTGGTAGGATGCCTCTCTCCCACATTGGAGGTTCCCAGGATCGAATTCCGGTGAAGATAGGAAGAGAAGGATGGAAGAGAGGGCAGGAAACAGACAGAGAATTGCCCAACAAATGGACACACACACAAAAAAAAAAAAACAGCAAAAGGGGGGGGTAAAAATGGATAAAAGTAAATAAATAAATGTATCTTTAAAAAAAAATATGTAAGTATCCAATCCACATGCTGTGGAATTCAAGCTTTTAGGTTAAAGGATTAAGTCCTTCCTCTGTATGGTAGTTTGAGGCTTTTATGGACCCCAGAAAAATCATGTCATTTGAGCTAATCCATTCTTGTGGGTGTGAACCCATCACAGGTGGGACTCCCAGGGTGGGTCTTAATCCTTTTACTGGAGTCCTTTAAAAATGGGATGAGTACTGCAAGAGACTTAGAGAGAAAACCAGAAGCAAGAAGCTGAAGCAACAAAACCTGGAGAGAAAAGCAAGCCCAGCAGATGCTGCCATGTGCCTTACTCTGTGACAGAGGAATCCAGGATTGCTGGCAGGCAGTCTTCAGAAAAAAAGCACTGTTTGATGAGGCCTTGATTTGGACATTTTCACTGCCTCAGAATTGTAAGCTTACAGCCTAATAAACCCCTATTGGGAAAGCCAACCCATTTCTGGTATATTGCATTTAAGCAGCCTAGCAAACCAAAACATTCTATTAAACGAAGACTAGTTTATTCCTCTCTGTTCTACAACCCACCTTTACAGTGCTAACACTTCCCATCATCATTGCATAGTCTTTCTATTATGGTAGCTGTTGATAGAATCTTAGACCTGGAACAGACATTACCAATCATCTGAAATTCAAACCTTTTGTTTAAATATGAGGAGCCAGAGACCTAACAAGATGAACAGACTTATCTGAAGTCTCACAGCTGATTAGAGTCAGAGCTAGAACTAGAACTCTAATCTCCTGGCTCCCAGGCTAATTTATTACTTCTGGAGATTCTTCGTCTCAGGATTTTCCTGTGCAATAAGATTCAGCTAGAGAACATCTGACTGTCTTTGCAGCTTTTATCTTTTCCAAAGTCTATTGTTACTCTCAGAAAATATTAACTTTCGCAAGGCTGTGGATTTGTGATTGTGCAATAAATAATATAACATTCTTAAATTTGCTGATGTTTGCAGATTAAGATCACATGTTCCTAAAGAAAAGGAAGTTACACTCAAAATGTACTTTTGATTCTCTAAGAATGGGTCAGCACAGGGTGTTGTTTGCCGTTACATTAAAGAGGTAAATACTTGCTTCCTCGTTCGCTTTTTTTTTTTTTTAAGATTTTATTTATTTATTCATTTATCCCCCCCTTGCTGCTTGTGCTCGCTGGGTCAGCTAACCACGCCGTGCGGGCGGGCTTGCCTTCACCAGGAGGCCCCGGGAACCGAACTCCCATATGGTAAACGGGAGCCCTACTGATTGAGCCACAGCCGCTTCCCCCTCATTCGCTTTTGAAAATTAATTTACATGACAGTATTCAACACAAAGAAAGTAAAAGTTACCTGTACAACAATTTTTTTCACTTAGAAATTAGGCATCAGCTCTTTATCTGGCAATAATCAATGGACAATTTAATTAACCATTATTAAAATCCCAACTGTTCCAGGGCTGGATGTGAAGGAGGGAGGCAAAGAAATATAAACCAACATGCTCCCAGATCATTTAATGTGAGAAAAATAAAATGCAAAAAAAAAATATTCAACACAATAAACACTAGATCATACAGCAAATCTTCCATTACCAGGAAATTGGAAGAGCTCAAAAATTGGAAAGATCAGCAGAGATAAGCCTGGTCCAATTAATACTTTCTGAGTAGATGTTTGTGCTTGGAAGTCATTAAAATACAGCATTGTTGCTCCTGAGGTATAATAGAAAGGTGAGCCAGCCTTGGTGTCCATCCCATTTTTTATTTCTAATTCTTTCATTCATACAACTATTTATTGAGTACCTCTTTAAGTGCCTAATATTTTGCCAGGCTGTGCAAATGATCCAATCATGGCGGCATTGCTTAAATTCTCAAAGCCTTAATTTCATCATTAGTTAAATATGAAAAATGGACAAGGTAATATTAGGTCCCTTCTAGTTCTTATTTTCTATGAGTACAATATGCTCCAAGATGAAGAAAGAATTCCTACCAGGTTCTTACAATCTATTAGACACAACAAAATTCCTGTGCGTGGGATATTTAAATAGAAATACACAATATCTGATTTTTAGGGGTCCTAGATTTATTTGCCCTCCTAACCCACACAGGAGGCTTTTACACATTTCCTTCAGTAACTGTGGCTCAGTACACCTGGAGACATGGAAGCACATCCCTTAGGAAGGGACTATCAAAATGGCAGCAGGGGGCCATGTTTGAAAAGTTCTCCAAGGTGATTTCCTCCAGAGTAGCTCCCCCACCTCTTTGTTCAATTGAGATCATTGGATTAAATGCTCAAATGAGTGGAATAGTTGAAGAAGAGTATATAGTGAGCTGAAGTGGTTAAAAAATAAAAGCTATCTTCTTTCATTCAAGATAAATTTAAATACCTACTGTGTTCCAGTCATTGAGGTAGTGCTACAGATTAAAAACAAACCAACCAACCAGAATCCTAGCCCTCAAGCAGCTTACAACATTGTAGCCTAGATCAACTAAAGGATATTATAGGCTACAAATATCAGAAAACCTCACTCAAATCACCTAAATACTGAGTATTTTTACTGGATGATATAGCTGTAACCAAAAAGTAGGGTAGCCATCATAGTTGATTTAATCTAATGACTGAAACTGGTTGATTTCAAAGAATCTTGACATTAAGTCCCAGATCCCCCCTTGTTAGCAGGATGTTTTGGGCAAGTTATTCAACTTCTCTAAGTCTCAAGTTTAACATCTATAAGAAGAAGAAGAATTCCTAGTTGATTATGTGTTATGAAGATTAAATGAGACAATGGTAATAAAGCATATAGCATAATGTCTTTTGTTCAGTAAGGGCTCAAAATATTTATTATAATAATATCATTACCATAATTAAAGTGGTCAACTGTGTTCAATAGTAATATTTTTAAAAATACTGAATTTTATTGCCTACAGCTGAACTTGTGAATAAAAAGATAAACAGTTGGAAAGTGATTTGAGAGTGATAATTTGCAAAATGTGGTAAGTCTTATAAAAAAGAGTTTGGCTGAAAAGGGAAAATAAAAGAAAGGATGAAAAAGAAGGATCCAGTAGAGGTAAAGAGGCTGGAAACACTGGAGAAAAAAAGGAATTTTTCAGCAGCAGCATTAGATGATGAGGATTGTTTATTGCATTTTATTGAGTCCTTACTGTGATGCCAGACACCAACCAAAGTATGTATGTTATCTTATTTTATCCTCACAACAACTTTAAGAAGTAGATACTTTTTATCTCCAAACATTACTCTCTGCACAAGTCTAAAACTGAGGTTTTAAAATTGTTAAATAAGAACTAGTAAGGTTGGAACACATGTTAACCTGGGTTTCATACCAAAACTCAAAGTCCTAATGCCTATGCCAAATTGAGGTAAAGAAATAAGAAAAGGGACATATATTGAAACATATGAAGATATTGGGGTGGGAATTTGTGGGAGTTTATGCTAGAAAGAATCAGTGTTCTCCATGAAGTATGTGAATTAACTACTGAGAAAGTATATGTTTATAAGTTACAACGGAAGGAATGGGATTACTGGGCAAGAGATAATAGTCAGTGAGAACTTTCCAGAATCAATGAAAGACTTAAATTTTCAGATTTAAGAATCACAATTAATACTAAACTAAACAAGTGAAAACTAATCCATGCATTGGCGTATCAGAGTAAAACTGCATAGATAATGAGAAAAATCTTAATAGTAGCCAGAGCAAAAGGGCAGATGGCCTACAAAGTCACGATTAGACTAAATCAGACTTCTCAACTGAAAAATATAAAAACCACAAAATAATAGAATATCTTCAAAGTTCTGAGAAAAAAATACTAGCTAAAGTATTCTTCAAGAGGAGAGAGAGAATAAGACAAAGGAATCTGAATGTGTATGCCATATGCAATGAGTGGTATACATTTTCAGATTCTTCTTGGAAGAACTACTGAAAGAAGTACTTTAGAAGGAGGAAATTCAACTGAAAAAGAAAGAATAGGGTGCAAAAACCAGCACAGATCAAAGTAATTGATATTTAGTTTAATATTAATATGCATTGGTTATTTGAAACAACAATAATAATGACTACTGAAGACAGGAATTGAAATACAAAATGAGACTAAATTCTAAACAAAAAGGGGAAGACAGGGAAGGTGATTGGAATTAAAGAATTCTGAAATCATTGTTTTGTCCAGAAAAAGTATAGATGCATTAACTTTTGTCTTGTAAGAGTATGCATTCTTTTTCAAATGTGAGGGAAACCATTACAGGAATAAAAACACAACCTCTAATTTCAAAAGGAGAGAGATACAGAATACTCAAATCCAATAGAACAGGAGTTGGCAAACTTTTTTGGTAAATGGCCAGAAAATAAATATTTTGGGCTTTGTGAGCCTTATGGTCTCTGTTGCAACTATCCATCTCTACCCCTGTAGCATGAAAGCAGTCATAAACAACACATAACCAAGTGAGTGTGGTTGTGTTCCAACAAAATTATATTTATGTAAAAGAGCTTGCCAACCTTGCAATTAAAGGGAAAACAGATACAAAGAAAAAAAGTCATATAGAAATAGAATAAGATGGTAAACAATCTGAATTTGTTTAATTATAATAAATGTAAATTCATCAAACTTGCCAGATAAACATAAAGTAATTCTCAAATTGGACAAAACAAATAAAATCCAGCCATGTGCTGATCACAAGAGATACATATTAAATTATCATTACACTAGAAAATTTGAAGGAAAAAGAATGAATAGTTTAGACTAAGAAAATATCAACCAAAAAAAAAAAAAAAAAAAAACTGAATGAACTATATTAGTTGAAGACAAAATGGTCCTTAAGGCAAAATGTATTATTTGAGATAAAGATATACTAATCATGAACCTATATGCACTTAACACATAGCCTCAAAATATACAAGGAAAAATTACAGAATTAAGAAGAAAAAATTATAAATACATAATCATATTGGGACCAACAAACTTCTTTCAGAAATTTATCAAGAAGACAAAAACCTAAGTATATAGAAGATTTCAACCACAGAATTAACAAACTTGATCTAATAGATATATATATAGAAGTCTACACCCAGCAATAAACACACATGAAACATTTTGCAAAAGTTCACTATGTACTACACTATAAAACCAGTCTCAACAAACACAAAGCATTGATATCAATCCGACCACATTTTTGGACCACACTGCAATAAAACCAAAGATAATTTATACCCAGACTATTTGAACTAATTAAAGAATTCAACAATGTGATATGGACTTGGTAGTTTATTTAGGGAGTGAATCCAGGAAGAAGAGGGAGGCGACTAAGTAAGTGAGACAAGGAAAAAAAACAATACAGGGTGTGTTATTGAGCTAGTTACCTCTATGGGTAACACAATCCTCCTTCAGGCCCTCTATGGATTGTGCCTAGAAATTTTTCCTCAGAAGGAGAGGAGGCTGGGACATTTATCCACCAACTCTTCTGTTCATTAGTTGAGGGCTGTCCTTGGGGGTATTAACTCCTCCACACTCTCAGGCTGTGCCTGTGCATCTGAAGGGCTTACAGGGCTTCAGAAAAAAAGCCTTGATACAGAAGAGCAGAGAGACTCGAAACTGCTTTAGGGGGACCTGGCAGCATGCATGGAACTGTCCCCTACACCTGTTCTGAAATCCAGTGGCTTGAGGGGATGCTGCATCTGCTACAGATCCCATTCTTGTAAATTAAAAAAAAAAAAAAGCAGAATAATAGCATGCATTATTTAGGATAACTACACATGTAGTAAAAAGTGTCAGAGTATTCAAGGAAATAATATACAGCATTTCAAAATAATGGCATTGGGGTTGATGTAGGAATAGGGTGTGACTTTAACTGCAGGTGTAATGAATTTCTTGGGAGAAAAAAGAAATATAAAGAAAATACAACAAAATGTCAATATTTATTAAATCAACAGATATGGGTGTCTATTATTTTCTTTATTTTTGAAATATTTAATAGTTATTTTTAAAGAATAAGTTCTTGTTGCTTTTAATTGGCAGATTGTACTTGACTGATATGCCACAATCACTGAGCATTCATTAAATAAAGGTGAACCAGAAAAGCTCAGTTTTGTCTAGGCAGGGACTTGCCTTCTCCAGAAGCAGAAATAGATGATACATTTCTTTCTATTTCAATAAGGGAAGGGGCCCTGTAAAGCATTTGAACTTTGGTCACCTAAATCAGGCTCACTGGAGCTGTTTGCTATCACAAGTCATGCCCCTCAGGTCACAGTGATCTCCACGTTCTGGTTTATAGTTAACAATTCACTTAGTTTCTCTTGGACAAGTATCTTTCAAAGTCCTTTCCCACTGTCTGTCCATCTATCTATATTTATCATTTTCATATTCTAATTGTGCAATTTTCAGAAACTAAAACACGGTGTGTCTGCATGATCACAATCATGCTTTATAGCTATTTTAAAGATAACCACTCTGTCTGGGCACAGGGATTTTCATTTGTGTATTTATTTTACTGGGCTATAGATATCAGTCTAATGCCTTCAATTTACAGAAAATGAGGCCCAGGAAATCAGTTTTTCCCTCAAGGTCTTGCAACTAGTAAGTAACAAAGCAGAAAATCAAATTTTGGATCCATCATTATCTTCAGCCTATGAGATATGTACATTCTTGAGATGTTACAGAATGAAATATGTTATCTCTGAAGATGCTGAAACTATCAGTCATTAAGATATCATGGTTTATGGTCACACAACTGATTTAACCTTGTGGGACATCATAAGCATAACACACCTGGCATAAGCCCAGCCTGTGCCTGTCCAATGCATCCATGCTTCTAGGGTTTGCAGAGCCTGTGACTTTTAGAAATACCCTTGCATGACTTCATAGTGGGAATAGTTTAAGGCAGACTTTGTGTTGCCATCACAACCTTAACAAGAGCCATAATACGATTAACATGGTAAAGCACACCCCATGGAATTGTCAAAATTGCCCAGGTCATCTGCTGTTGGGTTAAAAAACAAAAACACTAGCCTGGAGAAAGAGGACTTTGAGACATGAATCAAATCCAGTGAATCTCAAACTTTAATGTGCTGTAAATCACTCAGGGATCTTGTCAAAATGCTGATTCTGATTCAATAGGTTTGGGATGGCACCTGAAATTCTGCATTTCTAACAAACTTCCAAGTGATACCTATACTGCTGATCCAAGGACTAACCTTCATGTGACAAGACTTGCTCATGCTTTAAAAATTCCCAGATTGGGTAGTGGATGTAGCTCAGTAGTTGAGAGCCTGCTTCCCATGTTCAAGGTCCCAGGTTCAATCCCCAAGACCTCCTAAAAAAATAAAAATTCCCAGATCAATGATAAAGAAACTAGGCTTCTCTATGGCAGGACTTAAGTGGCCAGAGAGGGTTGAAGACAGGTGGTCTGTATGAGCAGCACTCACAGACTTTTTGCTGTTTATCTATGCTTGTCAGAAACAATGACTACTTGGCAGTGAAAAAGCACTTGACTCTGAAGTTTGCATTGGGCCTTCTAGAGACACAAAGCAATACTAACTAATAACCAGGCAAACATCAATTCCCCCTACTCTTTAAATTCGAAAAAGAAAAAAAATATCACGGGGTGGTGATGGTAGTTCAGCATTGTGAATGGTAACAAACACCACTGAGTTGTATATTGAAAGTGATTGGAATGGGAAACTTTAGATTACCAAGATATAAACAAAACAAACAAAACATAGAAATGTGTAACATAAAGAGTGAACTCTAATGTAAACTATGGAGCAGAGTTAATAGTATAATAGTATAATTATAGTAATATTGGTTCATCATTTGTAACAAAGTTACCACCCTAAAGCAAAATGTTAATAACAGAAAACTGTGGGTGGCAGGGCAGAGAAGGGGGTGGTCTTACATGAGAACTCTGTACTTTCCGCATGATTTTTCTGTATACCTACTCTAATAAGATGATAATAATAATGAAAGAAAGAGAGAGAGAGAAAGGAAGGAAGGAAGGAAGGAAGGGGGGCAGGGAGGGAGGAATGTATCATGAGCTATGAGCCTAAAGAAGCAGATTCAAGTGGTGAAAACAAAATGGGATTTGGGTTCCTCTTTGCCTGGAGGTAGCCTGCATCCATGTCTTGGGTGTGTACTTTTCTCTTTTCTCTCATTTCTCAATAAACTCTTTTTACTGGCCTAACTGAAAAAAAAGAGAGAGAGAGAAGAAAATGGGAACTGGAGTGAAAGTGTGCAGATTTAGTATCAAACTCCAGCTCCTCCATTTACCACCTCTATGACCTTGGGCAAGTTGCTTCAAGCCTTTGAGACTCAGTTTGCACATTTCTGAAGGGAGAATGATATTAATAATAACTGAGTTACAAGATTTTGTACATTAAACATGGTAATAATTTGAAAAGTGCTTTTTTAAAATGATAGTTTTAATTAATAATTAAAAGCTTAAAGGTAAAGAATTGATAAGATTTTAATGATATCACTATGAACTAAAAACTTCAGCAACTGTACTTTAGAAGACAAAGAACAATCCATTCTTTATCTGTTTCCAGTGAGTCTAATGTCAGAGAGAGGGCTGGTGGGCAGACTTTTCAGGGCCTCAGACAAAATGGGCCAGAGTTCATATTCTCACCATGTTCCTTCCAGATACCTGTGTTTATGGACAGAAGAGATCACCCCCACGCAGTTTGTTTTAGTTTGCTAAAAGCTGCTGGAAGCAATATACCAGAAATGGGTTGGCTTTGACAATGGGAATTTATTAGGACAAAAGCTTACAGTTCTGATTCTGTGAAAATGTGCAAATCACGGTTTCATCAGGTGATGCTTTCCCCCCAGAGAACCAGCTGCTGGTAGCCCTGGGTTCATCACACATGGCCAGGCACAATGGTGGTATCTGCCGGTCTTGGTCTCTGTCTTCTTCTCTGGGCCTCGTTGTTTCAACTTTGGGCTTCTGTCTCTAGCTTTTCTCTCTCCTGGGTTCATTGATTTTAGCCTCTGGGAGCTCCTGGGTTCCTCAATGTCTCTGCAGTTTTTTCTGTATCTGCAGCTTTTTATTTCTATAAAGGACTCCAATAAAAGGATTAAGACCCGTGCTGGGTCACACAGTCTAATCAAAGGCTCTTAACTGAACCGATTTAATCAAAAGGCCACCGACAATAGGTTTACCTGCACAGGGAATGGATTAGCTTTAAGAAGGATTTTCTGGGGTCCACAAAAGACTCAAACTGCTCCCACACAGTTTAAGGACAGAGTGACATATTATGAAATAATGAAGTTCTCCCAAATGGTCTTTCGATTTCCCTACATTTATCAAGTGCTCTATTTACTATCATCGATACTAATTTAAGTAGAAAACAAACTGAGTCCAATTGCAATATTACATAATATTGAACTTATATATCTTTCAAGAAAACAAAATATGGACAGATTTGGTTTAATGGTGTGCAAATAATAGTACATATATATTTTATAATTTACACCATGCCCTTGTGTAAATACCTGTCAATCCTCTTAGTCACCTTCAAATTGCTTATTATTAGTTCTAAAGATTATACATTACCCTAAATATATATCCAAATAATTTGTTTGTAAATCTATTTTGTTATAAAACATGATGCTCATTTATTACAATTGTCTCCCCTTCTCTTGGTAACTAATAAACAGGTGTCTGTGATTTCCCTAACAGTGGACTCCTGGAGGAAGAGGTCTAGGTGAAAATGTTTTAATTACTTTTTTTCTTTATTAAATTATTTTTTTTTTTTTTTTTTTTTTTTTTTTTTACTGGGAGGTCCCGGGTATCGAACCCGGGTCCCTCCATATGGGAGACAGACTCCCAACCAGTTGAGCCACATCCGACCCCCTTAAAGTAATCTTTTTAAATGCATGCTCTGAATCATCAAGATAATTGCTTATAGCTGAGTATATGAGATTTCAATGCCCATGATTGTGTTTATGATCTCCTTTATGCCATGAGAAGTAAAATGATCTCAATATGCCATACAAACAAGGGTTACTCTAATAAGAAGAAGAAAATAGAGAGAGATTTGAGAATTCCACACACTGTGTACACTGAACACAAATTTCTCGTAGCCATGATTAGTATCACATTCAGTTTGTTAAGAGTTTTATCACATTTATCCCATCTTTGTAGGGTCCAACATGCAATTGGTCTTTAGCAATAAGTACTATAATAATTATGGAGAAAATTTTTTTCTGTTCTTATTTTTAACAATAATGGATTATATTCCATACCAATTTAATGCCAATATCTTAACATCTGATGCAAACATTTTCTGAGGTGAAAATATAAGTTCTGCAGGGTTACCAAAAGATATCTCTTTAACACTGGCATCTGAGAATTGCTTCCTCAGTTTGCGTTAAGTATGAAGTCTGATATCCTGAACCAGCAAACAAAACTACAATTGTTAATATTATTTTATTAAAAGTGCTTGGTTGGCCAATCATTTCTATGCATTCAAAGATAGAAACAGTTTAAAAATAGAACCGTATCTGAGGCTATATGGAAATGTCATCTCATTAAATTATGTTTTAATTTAAACTTCATTAGTTATATATTTTAGTTTGCATGTGTTTTGTAAATTAGCTCAAATTTTGTAACCATAAAAAAGCTATAGGCATAAGGAGTTTATAATGATAAACATCTGTTATATTAATCATATAAATACAGTATGTGCCATTATAACAAAAGTAATTTCAGTCAATGGTGAGAATCTGCTAAATATTTTCCCTTAAAAGGAGTCTGTATGTTAACCATTTTTGAAGATCACGTTTTAGAAGAATTGGTTTTCTCCTCCCCAGTACTGCATTGGGAATAGTTTGATTTCTGTTTTATCAGAACTCAAAACCAGTTTGAATATGTGACTACATCTCATTGTTCCTCTGATGCATTATTCATCACAATTACATGGTTAGGTCACAACATGCTCAGAAGGCAGCCAAAAATTTTGTGCACAGCTGGGTTATTTGTTTCACCACAGCTATGAATCCTAGACTCACTCCCTCCATGTATGTGTTTAGGGACTTGACTACCATCCCATTCTCCATTTAGAGGCATTCAAGACCAATGTAATTTATATGGCCTCCTGCAAACTATTCTGAGTACAGTTACTGTGATGTCTTTTTTATTTTTATTGGATTGCTCCAAACTTCATGTGCCCTTCATGTTCAGAATCTCCTCTTGAGCACTGCCTCTGCCCCATCCCACAACACACACACCCAGTCATCCAAGAACATGAGGGGCTTCCAAGAATTGGGCGATGAAAAAGAGAAAGAAAAAATGGGAAGGTACATCGGTCTACTAGCCAATATAGCCACTCTTCGCCCTGCTCAGTAC
This sequence comes from Tolypeutes matacus, assembly GCA_026826555.1. Lineage (NCBI taxonomy): Eukaryota > Metazoa > Chordata > Mammalia > Cingulata > Chlamyphoridae > Tolypeutes > Tolypeutes matacus. Next base: position 14,547,615 of record JAKSZT010053783.1, on the reverse strand, counting down.
AATGACTGTTCACTGATCTGGGTTACAGTTCCAAAGTTTCAGTGCTTGTGTTTTACATGTACATGCCAAGCCTCTGATGCGCAGCCGTTTTTCCTGCAAAGGCTTGAAACCATGTGAGGGTAAGGATTCCACATTTGAACATACACTTCCCTGAAGCCAGCCTTTACTCAAAAACCTTAGACCCCTGCAGTGAACCCAGAATCTCTTATCCTCTAGGTGAGGTCCCTTTTGAAGTCCACAGTGTCCTTTCCTGTCACAGATTCCCGTCAGGCTAACAGGTTTCCCTAATCTACCTTTCAGGGAGCAAAGACGGGGGAGGTCCCATCTCTTTCTTCTAGGAAAGTCTGATCTCCTTAAGCAATTAGTCTCCCTTCTCCAGAACTCCGTATACCAAGAAAGGGTTCTCTTCAGCAACTGCAAAATGTCCTGTTCCCCTTTCCCCAAGATATAAACACATTCTAGTATTATCTTTGCAAAATTACCCAAATGATTCCATTTATAAAAGCAAAGCAAATATCTGCTCTGAAGTGATGTTCTATCTCTTCTTATAAATCTTGAATTTGCTCAGCTAATTTCTTAAAATTTTTCAACCCCCATCCCATTACTCTGAATCCCTGTCATGCTAAAAAAAACTGAAAGAATTCCAAAGGACATTTGACTATAGGCAGGAAAAATCAGCACAAAATCACATTCCCCCTTTTTTAAAAAATAAATAAGATCCTTATGAGACAGTAAGACCCTCTAACAGATTCCAATTCCAAGGAATCCCAAGCACCCTTTAAAAGTCCTCCTGGTTCCTGTCTTAATGTGAGTAAGCAGTCCTTTCCTACATAGCCTACTGGGTACATTTCCTCTTCTCCCCCTCCAAGTCCAGGGCTGCTCAACCAGGGAGATGGCTCAATTTGTGCCACAAAGGGTAAGGCCAGGGGTTCACAGTTAGGAACCCCCTTCCTGCCCTTCCTGAGTGCTGCTGAGGAATGAAAACTAGTGGGGAGGCATCCCCAAAAGTGAAAGTTTTTCATTTAGATCTAAAAAAAATCTCCATCCCACTAAGCAAGCTCTTCACAAACTACAAATCAGAAAACTGTCTGCACCTCGAGCACCACAGACATTGCCTAGCACTTAGTAGGCACTCCTTCAATATTGAATGAATGAATGAATGATTCTATGCATTTCCATGTGTCTCTGACTTCAGCAAATGTAATGATGGATTTTGAGGTATAGTATATTATACTTCCATAGTTGCACTTTAATAGGAACCTCCCAAAATCTTAAGGCAAAAGAAATAATCATTGCTCTGAAATGTCATGGTTACTCCAATAGCAAGATTTCAACATTGGTAGTTTTTGCTGTCTGAGGCTGGATCATTCAGGGCCACTAACAACCCTAAAATTTCAATGGCTTAACACAACTGCTTTATGCCTTGCCCACTTCACAGTCTGAAGCTGTTTGGGCAGCTGTCCCAGGTGGACCTCTTCCAAGCTTTGACTCAGGGATCTGGGTTCCTTCCATCTGTGGGTACCCTCATAGAAGGGGTTGAGAGAAAGAGAGAGAGAGAGAGAGAGAAGATCTAGGACATTTTAGTGACTGTGTCAGTTCCACTACAGCCTGTTGGCCAGAACTAGATGTACAATCCCACTTAGACACCAGGGTACCAGGAAATGTGGTTTTCTTCGGTGCTCTGGAGTTAAATACACATGATTTGGTGAACATGTTGTACTCTCTCTGCCACAGTGTCTAAAGAAAACTTTCATTTTGGGAATCCAAGACAACCTTGTAACATTTATCCCTTTTCTCCTATTGCTTTTCTCCTCAGTGAGGATTCATCATGCATATCCCTTTCAGTCAGTCACTTAGAATATAAAAGCTTTTGCTATAATCTGAAAAATTATAGTAAATACATTATACAAGTAGGGTTATTGCGTGTAAACAGTCTGGTTTCAAAGTCCAGGGATGTCTTGCTTATGAGATAAAAATTGGCTAGAGATTGAGTAAATATTTGCCTTTGATGATGAAATTTATGGCAGTGATTTCTTTGCCTGATCTCTGGCCTTACTTAACCCTTTCCATCTCAAAATTCTCCCTGTAAAGCCCTGCTTCTCTTCCCAATTTCCTTTGCTCAAGTTCCCAGTACTACTTGGGAAGCAAAGGTCCCTGATGATTCGGTCCTCAATGCTTAGCAGATGGTCTCCTCATCAGTTGTTGCCACTGACCTTCTCACCATCTTCAGGAATTTCCTGAAGGAAGAGGATTCTACCAACAAATTCTCCTTCTCCATTTCCCAGTTAACTGCCTGTACCCATGGCCTCCCTCACCTCAAGGTAAGCAATGTAAGGGCCTTGGGGAAACCCAAAAAATTCATCATCAGAAAGAGCAATGATATTATCCAGCATTTACTGAGAACTTACTGTCTGCTTGACACAGTTCTCAGTGACTTAAATGGATTCTCTCAAGGAATACTCAGAATGCCTAAGTGATCTTATTATTTCCTTTTCACAGATGAGGGAACCAAAAAATGAAGTGACTTGTCCAAAGCACCCACATATAATTGGTGGACCTGGCATTCGAGCCTAAACTAGTAATCATTCCGCCACATTGTCTCGTAGTGTGTGGCTGCTACAGAAAGGAGATAAACAGGAATTCCCTGGCCGAGAAGGAGGAGGACACTCATGTCCCTCTATGCTAATGGTGGGATAATTGTGGGAGGATAATGGTGGACAGGAAGACCCGTGGTCTATTTCTTCTCCTTCTCCCACTCCTGTCCTGGCGTTCCTTCTCCATCCTCTCCAGCACCTGCCTGTGCCCAGAGGCAGTGGTTCCTGGCCTCCCTGGGGCGGGACCAGCTAAGCCTCCACTGCCTCCTTCTTAACCCTCAGCCTGTAGCTGAATGGGTTAATTCAATTCAAAGGAGAAAAGTGAGGAAGGGTGTTTTACAAAAGAGTTTAGTCCAAACAGCATTCTTCCATCCAGTTTTTCCATTAGTAAAATGGATACTTTACTCTTCCAATTTTCAAAAAATATGTACCCTTTACATAGTCATGAAAACAAAAGAAATCAGCAAGTCCTTAAATTTCACATGCTGACTGATGACTTGCAAAGAAACCTCAGGAGACCAACCACAGACTGCTTCATGAGATACAAAATTATCCTCGGAAACATGGCATACCACATTCCTGTCACATCCTTGGTTACAAGAAGAAGCTACAGCCCTATTCCCACACCAGCAGCCAGAGATGAACGGAGATCAAGCCCCATTGTCCAACCTTAGAGCTCCCACTGTCACCGTTCGCATTCCTGGGTCCTCTGACACCGGCTTGTTTAACAGAGTGTATATCGATGTATTGTTTGCCAACTCTGGGGCCCTTTTCCCCCCATTTCCCAGTCTAAGCACTTTTTTAATACTGCACCTTTTTTTAAAAGCACAGTTCTTGGTAAATGAAAACACGGCAGCTTCTGAAAACGAAGTCAGACTAGAACAGTCTGTGTTCTAAACAAAGCTCTCTGATCTTTTTGCCTTACTAACTTTTTGGAAAGGAATTTGTAAATGCCACTTCTGCCAGTTTTTTGTTTTTCAAAGGAGCCAAACAAGGCTCATTAAAACCTCCCCACTTTCCCTGTGGCTCTTGGGAGGGACGTTGCCAAAGTAGTGTTGACTCTTATAGACAAACCCTTTATCTTGAAGAACTGATTTTCAGAGGTTAATTAACCACTTCCTTTCTTCTTCAACTAAATGATATTCTTTCAGATTCTTCAAAAAGTCAAGTCAGAATCATGGAGTCTTTCAGTCTTTATTAGATGTTTAGTCCACATGTTTTCTGGGATTTTAAAAACCAAACAATTCTTTGCATACTTTTATTAAGTATTTTATTTCAATTCTTCCTTGTTCTCCAAACGGAATTTCAAGTTAAGACTGAGCTAGAACATTGAGGATGAAATTTCTTGGGCAGGTGCTCCCAGAGAGAGGCAAGCCAAGCAGAGTCCCAGGTTCCCCTGGACCCTCATTCTTTTTTTTTTTTTTTTTTTTAAGATTTATTTTTATTTATTTATCCCCCCTTGCTGCTTGTGCTCACTGTATCCATTTGCTTTGCGTTTTTCTGTGTCTGCTTGTCTGCCTTTGTTAGGTCAGCTCACCACACCAGCTGGAAATAAAACCTGGGGCCTCCCATATGGTAAACGGGAGCCCAACCAATTGAGCCACAGCCACTTCCCATGGACCCTCATTCTGACAGAATCCTGAGCCCAAGTAAAAGAGGGGCTGCCAGTATTGGGGTGACAGGAGCTCTACCAGCCCCATCTCACGTCAAAATGGGCACCCTCCTTCACACCTACTCTCCATCATAATAGGGACTTACTGAGATGAGAAGGGAATAATCTAATACAGGAGTGGATCCATAACCTTCATTGTTTATCTTTGTTTCCAGTGTTTAAAATTACACACACACACATACACACACACACATGATATTTACTCTGTTGCCAAACACAGAGCTGCAACTTCAGTTTCACAATTTAAGTAGTTAATGTCATGTACTATTTTTTTTTTAACTTTATTTTGTACATTTAATAATTGAAAACATAAACAATTAAAAACTAAAAAGTAAACACAGATGAATAAATATATACATTTCTCAATTAAATGTAATGGATACATGTAATTTTTTTTTTTGAACCAAACAATATATTACACAATATATTTGGTTCATAGTAACGCATTCATACAGTATTTGTCCTTTTGTGTCTGGCTTGCTTCACTCAACATAATGTCCTCCAGGTTCATCCATGTTGCCATATGCTTTATGACTTCATTTCTTCGTTGAATATAGACTTGCCATGTGACCCTGCAATACCACTACTGGGTATATACCCAGAAGAACTGAGAGCAGTGACACGAGCAGACATCTGCACACTGATGTTCATAGCCACATTACTCACCATTGCCAAAAGTTGGAAATAACCCAGGTGTCCATCAACAGATGAATGGATAAACAAACTGTGGTCTATTCACACGATGGAATATTATGCAGCTGTCATGTACTATTGTGCTTCACAGTTTATCATGTTCCATCCAGTTGCTGGTTTCGTCCCTCTGACAGGTCAGGTCAGGACATTGTGATTTGGCACATGCGGTGGAGGTGAGTGCAGGTGCAGTGAGGAAGGCTGGCTCTCCTCCTGGTCACTGCATCACTGCGGACACCCGCTGAATGTGGTCAGGGTCTGGTTCTACATTTCCCTACATGATCCTGTCATTAAAAGGGACAAGAATGGTATTGCCTACCAATATTATGTTTGGGGTTCAGAGGTTACTGTTGCATAAAAGTCATGCTATATATAATGATTTCACTTTTTATTCTTTTTTATTCAAGCTTTATTTCAAATTCAGGAAAATAAAATAAGAGAAAAAGGAAACTTAACAAGTTATGTAAACATTACTCCTAAAAAGTTCTGTCCCGGCACTTTGATCTCATCTAAGCTAATTCCAACAACTAACTCAATTGGTCCTCTAGTGTTCAGAAAGATACACAGATGAACACAGATTAGTTAAATGACATAGTCAAGGTCTCCTTATTAATGACAAAAATGAATAAGAGAAAAAAATGCTTAATCATATTCATTTCTCACAAAGCCAAACCCCATATTCTTTTTTTTTTTTTTTACCTTTAGCATTAATATAGTACCTTCTTTGCTTTGTTACAAAACATTACAATGTTGTAAACAGTCTAGAAATTACATTAGTTATATTTCCCCATGTTTCACCACATTAATATATTCCCAGTAGCAGGATTGCCAGATCATGGGCAGTTCTATGTTTAGTTTCCTGAGGAATAGCCAAATCATCTTCCACAGAGGCTGCACCATTTTACACTTCCACCAAGAATGAAGGATGGAGTATTCTCCACTTCCTCTTTGTGCTTGTAGTTTTCTTTCTTTTCTTTTCTTTTTTTTTTTTTTTAATAATGACCATTCTGTATAGTGTGAGATGATATCTCATTGCAGTTTCGATCTACATTTCCCTAATAGCTAATGATGTTGAACATCCTTTCATGTGTCTTTTGGCTATTTGTATTTCCACTCTGGAAAAATGTCTATTCAATTATTTTGCCCATTTTAAAAATTGGGTTGTTATCGTTTTGTCATTAAGATGTATAATCTCTTTATATAACTGGAGATCAATCCCTTGCCAGATATGTGATTTCTGAAGATTTTTTCCCATTGAATTTTCTGTATTTTCACCTTCTTAACAAAATTGTTTGAAATACAAAAGTGTTTGATTTTGAAGAAGTCCCATTTATCTACTTTTTCTTTTGTTGCTTGTGCTTTGGGTATAAGGTGCAAGAAACTACCACCAACCACAAGACCTGTAACTTTTTTGTAATATCTTTTTTTGGCTTTGGTATTAGGGTGATGCTGGCTTCATAGAATGAATTTGGTTGTATTCCTTCCTGTTCAATTCTTTGGAAGAGTTTGAGCAAGATTGATACTAGATCTTCTTTAAATGATTGGTAGAATTCATCTGTGAAGCCATCTGGTCCTGGACTTTCCATACCATACTCTCCTATAGTTCCCAGTTTATGCTGTTCCAGAAAGGCCTGTGACTCACTCACTTTGTATCTTGATAGAGCCTGGCCCATCACAGGGCACTGTAAGGGATAGTCTCCCTTTGCCAGGGGAGGAGGAGGTGACAAATCCAGAGTGCAGGGTCACCCAGCACTCAGTTATCTTCTGGACTATATCTGAGGCAGGGTGGGTCAGGCCTCCAGAGAGGTCCTAAAGAAACAGCTTGGTAGGCACTTCCCTGGCCTAGTTTTTGACTCCTCCCTGGACCAAGACATGTGCTCATCCAGTTCCTGCTTATAACTTGAGGTGGGACTCTGACCCTGGGCTCTGCTTCCTCCTTAACCTCAGTGGTCTGAAAAGGAAGCACAATAAGAGGAAGGGTGACTCCCCAGAAGAAGCAGAAACTGAGCCAAGTCCAGGGGCTTAGTTAGCTGGCTAAGCACTACTCACTGGACAGGGAGTGGACATCGTGAGGATAGAATCTGGATCTCAAAGGTTAAAGTCTTTCCAAGAGCATGGTACTTGAAAAGCAGACTTCACCTTGAATTCCAGCTGTGTAATTTATCAGCTTGTATGACAAAAGGACAAGAATACCCATCACCACCACCAAGAATGTTTGCTCTTGTCCAAAGAAACATCCCCAGTGGGTCTCGCTACACCATTAGAGAAACCCCTGGGTATGGAAAAGACTCTCCTCTTCCTCACGCCCAGGATTGGCTTTACTCAGTCCTGGAGCAGACGTTTGCCCACTTGGGTCATGTTTCCAAAGAATCAGCAAAATCTCTCTGCTAGAAACCCCACCAATTAGAGCTTCCTTTGGGCTAATTGCCCTCCTTCACAAAGCGTGTTATTAAAGAGGAGAAAGAAGTAAACAGTGGATCACGTGGTGCTGCAGGGGCAGAGTAAAGGCAAATGTGTGGGGCAAATGGAAAAATTGGGCCTGGTGCAGCTTGCTCAAGAAGGAAAAGAAAGAGTGCTTATCAAATTAGCAAGCACATATGCTAAAAGGCCACATAAAAACAGCGATAGGGAAACAGGAAAATTATCAAAGAACTCCATAATTTGAGGCCTTTCATTGCTCACACCTCAGAGGAAAACAAAAGGCAACAAATCCAAAACCAGATGGTCAAAGAGAGAAACCTGATTGGTATGACTTATTTCATCATATTTCTTCTTTCCTAACACCTGGTTGAGATCTACCAACTTGGGGCATGGAGAAAATGGGAAAAGAGGTCATTGTGAATTAAGAGTTCAGCAAATATGTCTCTCAGTTCATTCAGCCTATCGCATCTTGAAATATTCTGCTGGAGGTTCCCCAATGTACACTAAATATCCTCTGAATATGTGTTTTAATTTTTAGCTAAGAAAGCAAGATTGTGATAAATAGCCTTGAATAAGCAATGTTTTTCTTTCAATTGGGAAAACTGAATTTAAATGTTGTCTCAGTTGGGTAACTGGGCAACTCAAATTCTGAGCACCAATTTCCTTATAAGCAAATGGTTAGTAATAGCTGAGTAGTAGGGTGGTGAGAAACAAACTGTTAGAGCCCCTATCAAAAGCTGCTATTAAAGTGCCTGGGACCTTAACAAATCTTCAACAAATGGTAGGTTTAACTCTTATTTGGACACCCAGAGAGCCTCGAGGCCCAGACTTTTCCACAGCCTTTAGGAAAATGTTCTGCTGGAGGAGTTGTAGGTGGATGCAGAAAGTCTCAGATGCCCTGGAGAAATTTAGGTGACAAGGAAAGATTGTTGGGAAGTGGGGGGGGGGGGGGGGAGAAGGGGTCTCTTTAGAGTGACAAGAGATTGAAAAAAAAAAAAAAAAAACAAAAAAAAAAAAAAAACAGAGAGATCTGGCTCCCAAGAACTGATAGGAGAATCCATTTGGGTGATATCAGACCCCACTCCCTTCCCTACTCCCACACCTATACCTTGCCCTGGACATTGGTGGCTCCACCTAAGGGATACTCAGGCCTATGAAGACCCAAGGTCAAGAAAGGTACATTAAAGACCAGACCTAAGGTCAAGACCAGGAGAAGAAGGAAATGGAGAGGGAGTGCACTGGAGAGAGGAAGTTGCAGCGAGTGCTTAAAACAGGGGCTCCAGCACAGGCAAGGCCAGGCAGCCCTCACTCTACCACCTAGAGCTCAGAGTGCTTTCTGGTGATAGAATAAGACTTGTCGCCACCCTCCTGCAGGTATGCTTCCTTCATGTACATGAGCAGTTTATTAGAGTCCAGGCCTGCTGTGCCTATGCCTCCAAGAATGCTAGAAAACCTGATAACCCTGCCCTCCACTACTTAATCTTCCCCTTACCCAGGAGCTAACAGATCCAATACCTACTTCCTCTTTTTAGCTAGAATCAGGGGGAAACCTTGGTGAGCCAGGGGGCTTACATGTGACATAATCACTTATCTCTAAAGGTTAGGAAACCTTTCCAGTCACAAATCTAAGTAACGGCAAAGCCATCACGTTGGAACCAGTGTCTTATTCTGCTACATCTGCTGCGTTTGGATATTTGTTGTCCTGCAATCCCTGTGAAAGTGTGATCATTCCTAGGGAACAAGCTTCAGGGACTGGAGTCAGACAGTCCTCTAGGTTCAAGTAGCTGAATGATCTTAGAGATGCAATTACATTTCACTGGACCTCAGCTTCATCATCCACAAAATAAAATAATAAGCTGCAGAGGTGACCTAGAGAATTCAATGAGAGGGCATATAATATAACCAGTGCATGCCCCCCAAACTCCATCTGGGAGCCTGAAGCAAAGTCTCCTGATGATCTACCACACAGTTCCCAGCACAGGTGGAAGCAGCAGCCCAGCCAACTCAGATCTCCCAGAGGGAAACTTCCATCTATAGATGCGAATCAAACATTTTTCTCTGCAGAATCAATCCACTTGGAAGAGAGTTATGTCCTTCCAAGGGATGGACTTTGCAGGGAACTCATCCCACCGCAGTCTGGGCCCTCTCTTTGAGGTTGTTTTATGATCTTTAGGTTTCCAGATAGACATTGGAAGAGTGACAGTGTTGCATTACCAGGGCCTTGAGCTTCATTTGCATCAAATGACCCAGACAGAAAGACTTCCAAGAAATAGAAGCTGTGAACTAACTATTGACTCTTAATCTGGAGTCTTCAGATACTCAAGGGTCCTTCAAAGTAGTAATGAAAGTCTGAGAAGTTTCTTTAAGATTATATTCAGAAAAATACCTAAATCTTCATTTATTTACTCTAATGCCACAAATACTGACTAGACACCCATATTCTTCTGTTTTTAGCTAAAATTATGTTGATTCATTTTATTGACGCAGATAATTTGTGATTCACCAGAAAATCTAATATGAGAAAAAACCAAACACGAATTAGAGAAGCTCCTTGAATGGTAAAAGTATTGTTTACTTCACCAAAATATTCACAGTGTTTAAATATTAATGTTTTCTTCAACATTTTACTTTAAGCTTTCAACATATATTGAATCACAGGAAGTTTACAGTTATGATTCTGCCAAATCTCTTGACAGCTGTGTAGTCAGTTAAATTCTGACATAAATATTTTAACAGACAGCTGAACTGTGAGGTTGGTTAGCATCCCTTTGAAGGATGAGAATTTTAATGAGGATAAAATCTAAATCTAAAATTACCCTATCTCTGTATGAGTCAATGGACATCCTCCTCCCTTTTTAAGCAGTAATTTTTAACAATGAAAGCATGTTGATTTGCTCAGAATTTTTCATGTAGATTTCTATTGCATCAAATGAGATGTTCCCATTATACGTTGGACATTTATGGAGTAGATGCCTTCCCCCATCCTCTTCCCATTAGTTAGGGCCCCTCACTTTTTTTATTTGAAGCCACTTCCCCAGGAGCTGGATTCTGTTTGGAATAGTAGAGTTTGGTGCATGGCCAGCCCAGGAGACATCAGACTGTACTTGGTTACTTTGTTTATTAGGATCGACTCTCCAGCAAGTCTGAAATTTTCCTGAGTAGTAGTTTCATCATGTTCCAAGTCTGGGCCAATGATGATGTGGTCAGTATATAACTCCTCCTGTTGAAATGGTGACCTAAGGTTCCCTGAAGGTCCTTACCTGCCAAAAGAGCTAGAGGCCCTGATCTTCCCAGGAGAAAAAATGCCAAATATAATGGTTCTTAAATACTCTCATTTTCTTGGTGGAAAAACTCTTAGGATATTTTGAAACATATACCACGGAAAACTCCATTTCTGGAAAGCAATGCTTTCAGTTAACGTCTCTTCTGCTACTTGTTGTAATGTGTTTTGCAAAGGAAAAGAGGAAATGATGGTTCTCAAGTAATCCAAAAGCACAATAAAACTATGTACACAATTTCACATGCACCTCATATGATATTAAAGAATCCTTTGGGGAGGGCTTCACAGTTTAATTCAAAAGGATAATTTATTCTATCTGTTCTATTATCATTTATTTTATTTATTTTCCCTTGAAATCATACACTGAGACAAGCGTTTGGTGCAATGAGTTTATTTGAGGGGTTACACCAGGAAGCAGGAAGGAGCAAGTGGGGAGGGTAGGACAGGGAAGGAGGAAGAGCTAATATAAGGGCACATTATTGAAGGCCCTGCTGGAGGCAACCAATGCCCAGTTCTGCTGAGACTTCTGAGTAGTGGACAGAATTTTGCCCAGAACGGTCCACCTGAAACATGGCAGAGTAACTACATGGATGTCATTCCCCCAAGGGTTGCCCCCAGGAGTTCTAACCCCCCTTGTACTTCTTAGTTTTTTTATGAATATAATTTTTTCATTAGAGGAATTGTAGGTTTACATAAAAATCACGCAGAAAACACAGAGTTCCCATTTACCACCCTATTATTAAAACCTTGCATTAGTATGGTACCTTTGTTACAATTGACAAAAGACTGTTATTATAATTGTACTATTAACTATAGTCTATAGTTTATATTAAAGTTCACTGTATGTGTTAGTCTGTTTTTTCTCTTTTTATTTGAATGTAACATATATACAACCTAAAATTTCCCCTTTAATCACAACCATATCTGTAATTCAGTGCTGCTAATTATGTTCACAATGTTGTACTACCATCACCAGCATCCATTGCCAAAACTTTTCCAATGCCCAAACATTAATTCTGTACCAATTAAGCATTAACTTCCCATTCCCAGCCCCTGGTAACCTGTATTCTCGTTTCTGGCTCTATGAATTTGCTTATTTTAATTATTTCACACCAACGAGATCATACAATATTTGTCCTTTTATGTCTGGCTTATTTCACTCAACACAATGTCTTCCATGTTCATCCGTGTTGTTGCGTGGAACAGAAGTGCCCCTTGCACTTCTGCACTGCACTTAAACAGGCCAAACAAGCTGCAAGGCATAGGAGAAGGCCTGAGCAGAATGCTGGTAAGCAAGAGACAGGAGGAAATGAGCCCATTACAGCTGCAGCTGAAATCAAAAGTGGTCTGAGAGGATATCATGGCCTCCAGAGGCATTGCCAGAGTGAACCATTTAAACGGCTTTCTTACATTTTCCCTGTGTAAGTTTAATGAGTGCACCAAGTTCTCTTTGATGCTACAGAGAAGGTCTCACTTTTTTGGCCAGGATATAATTTTGTTTGTGTTCATCTGGGCTCTCAGTAATTACTCTTAATTCTTTAACACATTAATAATAGTTTTTTCCTAATTTTACATAATGACTATTAGTTGCAGAAAAGTTAGAAAACACTGCAAAATATAACCTTGTACACTCTTTGACCAATAATTTAGTTCTAGAAATATATACTAAAAAAATTGTTGACAAATATTAGCATACTAGATGTTCATTACAGTATTATTTAAACTCTTGACAAATTGGAACCAACCTAATTATCTGACAATAAAGCAATGTTGTCTGTGGCAGGCAGGCTATAATAGGGCTCCCAATGATCTCTTCCTTCTGGTATTCTCACACACACACACACACACACACACTACACACACCCAGGGTAGGTTTGTGTGATGACTAGAATAGGCAAAAGTAGTGGTATATCACTTCCAAGATTAGGTTATAAAAAGATTGCAGCTTCTTCTTGGTCTCTCTCTCTCTCTGTCTTTCTCTGTCTCTCTTGCTCTCTCTCCTCTTATGAATCACTCACTCTGGGGGAAGCCATGGCATCAGCAGGTCTATAGTGAGTTCCACGTGGTGAGGAACTGAAACCTCTGCCGACAGCCACATGAGTGAGCTTAGAAGTGGAACCTCCAGCCCCAGTCAAGTCTTCAAGGACTGCGGCTCCTGTGACAGCTTGACTGCAACCTCATTTTAGACCCAAAGCCAGAAGAGCCCAGCTAAGCTAATTCCAGATTCCTGACCCTTAGAAACTATGGGAGATAATTTTTTCTTGTTTTAAGCTGCTGAATTTGGGGGTAATTTGTTTTGCAATAACAAATACAATGCCCACAGAAAGCAATAACTAATATGATGCCCATAGAAAGTAGAATATTATAAGGTAATAAAATGTCAAATTTTCAAAAAATACTTGATGATATGAAAAAGTGATGCGTATACAATATTAAATGAAAAAAGCAGGAAGCAGAACTATATAAGAGTGTGTGTTGGACATCTGTTGTTTCTGTATAATCAACATGTGTCCTTCCCCTTATTCTTTTGCTGATAGAACTTCCCTTTCTTATAGGGAAACCATTCCATGTGTTTCAAGAGGTGCTGACTCCAATCCCTATATGACAGAGAAGTGAATCGGGTCAAATTAAAGTAACTCATTCCCTGGCACATTATGCAAGACAGGTCAATGAGAACAATTTCTGGACCTTTTCTTCCTGGAGTTGTTAAGGGAGAGGAGGTCCTTCACTTCCAAATAAAGTCAAAGTGGTGAAGGTGCCACATACCCTGGATTGAGCAGTCCTTAAAGTGAGAGCAAACATTAGACTCCTCAGGTGTGAGAGTCAATAAACTCCCTTCTTGCTTAAGCTAATTGGAGCTGAGATTCAGTCATGACTGCTATACAGTATTATCCCAGCGTTGTATAAAAAAATGAATAAATAAAATTATTCACAGAGAAAATGGGGGAATCTATCAAATCTTAACACCTATATACATTTCAAATTAGTGAACTCACTGCATCAGAAACTTTTAAAACTCAGGTTCTCAAGCCTCTTCCTTGGAAACTTTGTTTCAGTAGTTCTGGGTTGGAGACCAGAAATAAGTATTTTTTAAAGACCACCAAATAATTCTGAAAAGCAGTCTTGGAAACCACTTAGCCTAGATGAGTGTATTACAAGTGAATGTATTCTTTTCACCTAAATGTGTTTTCTAATTTCATAAATGAACACATTTGGGTAATGAATATATTTCTCAAATGTACAATTGTAAGCCACCTAGAACCTAAACAGTAATTTTCACATTGATTCTAAAGGAAGCTGTTACCCACGTTTCAACTAGGGCTTCAGGATTACAGTTCTTCCTGAAACAAAATACTGACAATCAACACACCAGCTCTATCGTCATTGCCCTTCTCAATTACTGTTTCAGCAGTAAAGGGAAACATAGGACCAATGGGATGAGCAAGATATAGAGTAACAAATGGAGGATTAGATTCCTGAGACAGAAGTGATGCCCTTCAAGGTGAGGCAGGAAATGAGAGCCTGGAGATAGGGAGACAGATCCAATTCAGAAGGCACAATTTTCAGCGGGCACAAGACACTTAATAGGGGCACAAGCATGATGCCCGGCTATGCCTGGAAGGTCCTATGATGAAAAGAGGGCTGGGAACAGGTCTTATGCAGAGGTTTAGGCAGGAGCATTGAGACTGTCCAGCACCAGGTAGAAGGGGCCCAGACTCTGGGTGAGAATTCAAGGTCAAATCAGTAACCATATAATAAGGACCTTGGTAGAGTCCCAGGTAGATTATAAATGTCATGATTGGGGCAGAGGAGTTGGGGAAGGTGCCAACCTGTATGAGTTTAGGGCTTAGATTCAGGAACAAAATAGAAAACTGATAAAAGGAACAGAGCACAAGTATCTAAAGAGGACCAGATGCCGGTCCCAAATGACGCTGAACCACTGTGCCATGGCTCATGAATGCTAAACTTCCATAGGAGGTTTTGGATTTCCTGAGGCAAACACACATGCACAGGTAGGGACCACATGAGTTTAAGTCATCAGGGACCTGAAGGATTTGAAAGTAGGGAACTGGAAAGATGCTGTCAATGGAATTATCATGGGGGAGCTGAAGTGCGGCATCTGGGACTTGAATAGAAGGGGGCTAAAGCAGTTTCTGGAACTCAACTGAGCTATGTGGGGAATTGGGATTAGGGACACAACCAGACGTAAGAAGTCCCTCAGCAGCAGCCACAGGGCATTTGCTGACTTCAGCTTCCATTGGAAGCAGCAATGGGGATTTTTGTAGATAAACACCAAGGAAATAACCTTTCAAATATGCAGGCTTTTATGTCTGAAAGCCATAAACTACTTGTGTGTCTTCAAATTGAGTTTATTGATTCAGCTGCAACAGCCCCTTTGGAATGTGCATGTGTCACCTTATAGGCCCCAGCATTGATGAAGGGACAGAAATCTTGTGATCAGCATCTATTGTACCTACAGGCTACATTTCAGGCTGCACTACTTCCACAAATCAAGAGGAGCAAGTTCTCACAGTGAGCTCCAGGTCCCTGGCCTAGCCTGGTCCCCAGTGCTTGCAGCTTGCCAATCCCCCTTGCTGTGGTTAACTGAGCTCAGTGTAAGCTCAGCCTGCCCCCAGTCTCTAGGAACAATCCTCATCATAGCCCAGGTATTGAAGCAGCTCCAGCTTAATACACTAAGATTCTACATACAACTCTGCAGGTCACGGGATCCTAACCCCAGGGCCCAGCAGAAAGTAGAGAGAGTACAGCTTCCCAGAGCCTTTCTTAACCCTCAGAAAAGCACTTCTTGCCAACGGTCAGAGGAGCCTTGAGTTTCCACATACCAGGTTTCTATTCCCTGCTAATCCAGAAGCATATCATTAATATCCCTTCTCTACAAACAAAGAAACTTACCATCTTCCTGGTCAGATTTCTCACTGGAGCACAAGACTAATGTTTTTCTATCTTCTTAATAACTCCCAAAACATTTCATGCTACCTGAGGTCTTTGTTGCCTAAAAGCTGTCCAAGGCATGAGTCCTACGCAAGGCCCATCTCAAACATATTTAAATCTTCTGTGTTTTGTCTACATTTTAATTTTAAAAGGTGAAAAAGAATAAAGAACATTTATATTATTACGTCTGTGTAAATGTTGGTCTCTACAGAGCCAAGCAATGTGGTAGGAAGACATTTCCTTTTTTTTTTTTTTTTTTTTTTTAATAATTTTTTGTTATTTTTTAAAAGATACTTAGATTACACAAATGTTACACAAAAAATATGGGATTCCCATATGCCCCACCTCCCACCCCTCCCACAACCTCCCACAACCTCCCACATAAACATCCTTCACTAGAGTGGCACATAACCTGCAACAGATATACACGTCTTGGGGCCTTGCCACTAAGCATGGACCATAGTTCACATCATTTCCTTTTATCATGTCAAATGTTCCTAAAGTCTATATATGGATTCTCTCTTCTTACACTCCATTGATTCCTCAAAATCATGAGCAATTTTGTTTGATTCCTATTTGGACCTTGGCTTTAGTACATAGATTTTGTTTGTTCGTTTTTCTTATTTTTGTGGAGGTTCTAAATACCTCTTCTGATTTTTCCTTTTTTTACTAAACCACTTCTTTAGGCTTTTTACTCATTTTATTTTTGTGGACTCTGCTTCATTCTTCTTCAGTTTTCCTGACTTCCTAATCTAAGTAGACCACTACTTTCTTAGCCAGCTGAACAAGGTCATCCTGATATTTCTTTTCACTAGACTCCTGAGTTCCATTCCCTCTTGTATCTGACATATTCTGCCTACTTGTTTGTCATCTCCATTTACTTCTAGTGCACCTTCAATTATCTTTTCAAGAAATGGTACATAAGAAGAAAAATGTCTGAGTCCTTGAATGCATAAAAATGTCTTTGTTTTTTGCTGACACTGGTTGATATTTTGACTGGCCATAAAATTCTAAGTTTCTCCTTGAATATAAGAGCTCTGTATATATAGGGCAGGTTTATCCATTCATAAGCCTTATTTTAGTGTGAAGGGTGGAAAAAAGAAGTGAAAAAGCATTGGCATACATTCTAGAAAGCCTATAGTTTTCCTTGGGTGTTCAATTTCTTTAAAGAAGAAATCTTCCAGTTTTAACCAGCAGGTAAATCCCAGCCACTTACTCTCAAATGGGAATGTAAGAGAGGGAATACGAAGCCAACTGGCACCGTCTTTCCACAAGCAAACATTTTAATAAACACCCTGATTTCAATACCCTCTTCTCTACCTGACAACAAGTCCCAAACTTTTTAGAGTTTGGCATGGCGGAAAATTAGCCCCCAATACTGTACTCCCCCATCCTGGTCTGTAAATTCCTATTCATTCCCAATTTACATCTTCTCTGTCAACACCCCCTCCAATTATCTTTGCTTTTATTAAATTGGTCTATATGTTTTTTTCATTCACTATTAGTTTAATGATATAATGCGAGGAGACAAATATATATGCTCAGTCTGCCATCTTGAATAACTACTTACTTAGGAAGAACTTCCAAGTTTGGCAAGAAATGGAGAAGCTTCTGTATGGAACTTTAGTGAGACAGCTTATAATCAAAGGCCCAACTCGCTTGATTCATGGGAAATGTGTGGTCTCCTTTAAGATGGAGATAGAGATGAAGCTTATACCTAGATCCATCCATATCCATTATAAGTCCATAAGAATTAGGGGTTAGGTGGCTCCATCCAACCTGGCCTGACAGAGCCTGGGGCTTTCCAATCACAGTTTAGATGACCAACTGCCATCACAGTGATCTCTTTGATTACTCTTAGAAAGAATAAATTTAAGATATTTGAGGAATTGCTCTACAGCTTGTAAAATCTTGCTGTTTGGAAAATAAGTGGCAGTTCCTCAGGAAGCTAACTATAGAACTGCAATATGATCCAGCAATCCCACTACTGGGTATATACCCAGAAGAATTGAAAGCAGGGACACAAAGAGATACATGGACACCAATGTTCATAGCAGCATTATTCACTATTGCCAATAGCTGGAAACAACCTAAATGTCCATCAACAGATGAATGGATAAGCAAACTGTTGTATATACATACAATGGAATATCACTCAGCTGTAAGAAGTAATGCAGTATTAACACACAGGATAACATGGATGAATCTTGAAGACCTTATGTTGAGTAAAGCAAGCCAGGCACTGAAGGACAAATATTACATGACCTCATTGATATGAATTAAGCATATTGAGCAGACTTACAGAGCTAGAATCTGGAAGACAGGTTTACAGGAGACAGAAAGGCAGTAGAGGGTTGTGAGCCAATGCCCATATGGGCAAAATCTATGATAAGGTGGAAGGGTGCAGCTGTGCAATAGATAGGTGTGACAGTGGTGCAGTGATACTATTGGGTTCGGTGGTCTGGTTGGTGAGGGGGGGTGAGGCAGGGGGGTGGGGCTGGTTTCCATGGGACCGGGGGGGGGGGAGTATCAGGGGAAGGAGCAGGTGAACTCTGGAAATTTGCAGGTCTGTGGTTAAAACTACAACACTGGCAATGTTCTTTGGACAAATAGGGCAGGTGAGGGTGTTGGATATGGGGGCAGGGGGTGCCCCTGGGGCAAATTTCTATGGAATATGTAAGTGTTCATCTTGTCATGGTATTATATCAGTGGGTAGAGACCCACACAATAAACAGGAAAATATTGAACTCCCATCCTGGGGAGTCATGCTATATTTTCAAATAGAGGGGCAAGAGTCTCTTTAGAACATAGGCAGAGCCTAATAAAAGAAAACAGACCAATATGTCAAGCCCTCAATATTATTGCAAGTAACTATGAATCTTATTCTTCAAAAAGTGAAACTTGGTGGTTACCATAGGTCTCAAGGGGAGGTGGAGGGAAGAATAGAGCAGATGAAACATAGGGCAATTTTAGTACATTAGAATTGTTCTGCATGATCTTGTAATAATGAATGCAGGCCATTTTAAATTTCATCAAAACTTATAAAGCTGAATGGTCCAAAATGTAAACCATAATGTAAATCATTGATCATGGTTACTAGCAATGCTTCAGTGTTTCTACATCAATTGTAACAAATGTACCATCCACATGTAAAATGTTTTTAATAGGGGAGAGGAGAAAAGGGGGAGGATATTGGGTATATGAGAATCCCCTATATTCTATATGTGACTTTTCTGTAAACTAAAACTTCTATGAAGATAAAATGAAAAAAAATAAGACACTGGGGGAATATAAGGAAGAAAATGCCACTGTACATACAAGACAACAGATCTTACAGTGATGAAAGACATAATGTCAAAAAATATATTTTTTATTATTTCAAATTTTTTCAATGTTCTTGTATTTTATTTGTTACTTTTTAAACTATCATTTCATTTTCTTATTTATTTTATTTGGTTATTTTGTTGGTTTCATTTTTGAAGACGTTTTGGATCACAGAAGGGTCACAACTGTAGCAGGGGAAGATAATTGGTGCAGGGTGTCAGTAATGGGGGAGGCATGGGAGGAGGTTCACCTGGGGCATACTGCTAAGGCATATGAATGTGTACAAGTGTTCATGGGGCATTGTCACAGTGAGTGGAGATCCACACAATAACTGAAAGAATATCAAATTTCTATCCTGGGGAGCTCTGCCACATTCTCTAATGGGACAGCAAGAATCCCCCAAATATAGGCACAGTGCCTAGTGAGGGAGGATGGACCATTGCAATGGGCCCTTGATATTGATGACTGTACTTATGAACCTTTTCTTTTGAAATTGAAACTTAGCCTAGTATTACAGGTTACCTAAGAGTTACCTCTTGAGGGCCTCTTTGTTGCTCAAATGTGGCCTCTCTCTAAGCCAAACACACCATAAAAATGCATTACCTTCCCCCCTTCCCCGCCCCAGCATGGGACATGACTCCCAAGGATGAGCCTCCCTGGCACTGAGGGATTATTACCAAGTGCCAACTAACAAGCGCACCTGGAAAAAGACCTTGACCAAAAGGGGGAAAGGGTAAATACAAACGAGTTTTTATGGCTAAGAGATTTCAAAGTAAGTCAGGAGATCATTCCAGAGATTATGTGTATGCATGTCTCAGCAGGATCTCATTGACTGCCACAGTAAATATTGCCTCAAACAGCAGGGCTCCTGAGGGCTCTGGAGACATCCAGACACTACAGGCAGAGCAAACAGCTCAAGAGTTTGGCATCTTGCCAGTGGGCCCTACTTTGGAATTTATGCTCCCCAGTGTGACAGAGTTGGACTCATTTGTGGTTTCCCTACACATGACTCTTCTGCCCCTTCTTTGTGAGCCTATAGTTAACACTAGATTTGATAAGTTTCTGTCCAAGAGACTTAAATCTTTGGGCTATCCATGTGCCAGTTGGGCCCTGAATCTCAACAGAATTGCAACACCCACTCTCCAGATCATTGAACTCACCCAGAACAACTAACAAGGAGATGATAATGGACAATGCCTATCCCAAGGAACAGAGAGTCTGAAACTGTAGGCAAGATAGTCCCATCCATCTGCCCCATGGAATCCTGCTGTCAATTAGAGGCAGAGTGGGGATCACCATCCCAGAATCCTCAGGATTGGGGAATAAACGATGGACTAGAATAGACTTACTGTTATTCTACTACAGACTTATTGTTATTCTAGCAATGGAAGAACCTTTATCACTGATGTGGAGGCAGTGGCCACAGGAGCTTCTGAGAGGAGGGAGAGGGAAAAACAGGTGTAATATGGGGGCATTTTTGAGACATTGGAATTGTCCTGAATGACATCGCAATGATGGATACAGGCCATTATATATTTTGTCATAACTTACAAAATTATACGGGAGAGAATGTAAACTACAATGTAAAGTATAATCCATGCTTAGTGGCAATGCTCCAAAATATGTTCATCAATTTTAACAAATGTACCACACTAATGAAGGATGTTGTTAATGTGGGAAAGTGTGGGAGGGGTAGGGAGTGGGGCATATGGGAATCCCCTATATTTTTTATGTAACATTTATATAATCTAAAGTATTTTTTAAGAATTAAAAAAGTATTATAAATAAATAAGCAAACAAACAAACAAGAATTTTGTCATTGATTCATGTGTTATAGTTACTGGATCATCTAACACAAAAGGAAGAACTGTGAACTGGAGGTAGGAGAGAGGGAGTCACTTTGCTATATGAGGCTTTTAAAGAAACTTATATCTTTAAAAGCCCACCTACTGTTTCATAATTCTATGAGCACTTCCAGATTTTAAAAATACTTAAGTCAGCATTTTATTGGGTTTAATCACCCTGGATAAAACCAAAGACCAATTGACTGTTTTAGAAAGAAAAGCATAATTCCATAAATTGCTTTGGTAATAATTTTTGAACTCCAAATGTGAAATATTTAGTGTCATTTGTCCTGATGAGATTATCAGATCTTACCACTGTATTTCCCTCCCGTTTGGAGACCTAGGTTTAACTTTTTTTGGCTGCAATCTTAAGTGGGAAAAATTAAAGACTGTTTAACTTGTTCAATATTTTAAAATCACATATATTCAATGATAATATATGTATTTTCACAAATTGAAGGAAACTACTTCATAGCTCTATTGTTACACAAACTCATGCAATATTAGAAGTACCCTGCCATTTTGTAATATATTTTTGTTTTGTTTTGTTTTCTTTTTCTTTTTTCTTTTCTTTACTTGCTTTTTTTTTTTAAAGAGTTCTTTTTAATTTTTTTATTTATCCCCCCCCCTTGCTGTGTCCACTTGCTTTGTGTTTTTCTGTGTCTGCTTGTCTCCCTTTGTTACATCATCTTGCTACACCAGCTCGCTAACCGTGCCGCGTGGGCCAGCTTGCCTTCAGCAGGAGGCCCTGGGAATTGAAACCGGGGCCTCTCATATGGTAAATGGGAGCCCAACCAAAAGGAGGTTTTAAAGTTATGGAAAATATGTGGAAATACATAGAAAATAAAACAAAAAATAAAGAAATGCTATAATACAGTATCTGAAATATAAATGCATGCTGCAGTTTTTATAGAAATTAGAGATTATAACAGCAACACCATAGAGTTGTTGTGCACTTTAAAATAACTATAGACAAGAATATGCCTTATAAATTGTAAAGTGTGATACACACAGGTAGGAGTTTTTTTATGGTACATGGCAATTGGATATATATGAAAGGAAGATTTTATAGCTGACAGTGGTTGTCCTTGCATCTCTGGGTTCAGATGAAGGCAAGGGAACCGAGAGAGGCTGAGCAGAGAAGCAAGCATCCCTAGTCCTGGAAGTGAAACCCATCTACCTCTCACTTTTCCCTGACCTATAAATCTTTACAAGTGAAACTCACCCAACACAACTAAAGCCAATGGGATGGGAAAACATCAGGGGTCAGAAGGGCCTCCAGTGGTTTAATCAGTTTTTTGGAGGAAACAGGATGGTGAAGACGTAAGACATGGACTACACATCAATAAACTCTGAGAATCTTCAATAGATGATTCCACAAAGACCTGTCAGGGCTGTGAACAATTAGTTACTCCTATACACATGAGCAGTAATTACTGACCCTGCCTCAGAGAAAATCACATAAGGTAAGATACATATTCATTACTATACACCTCGAAGGTAGAATTTGATCTGTAAAGAAGATAAGCAGTGACTAAATCTCATAGAGTCACATAAAGAAACTATAAACGTTATTATGCAGCCATGATTCTGAATTCTGATGGGGGTGCAGGTTAAATTATGAAAGAATTAAACATTATACATTACAGGAACCTTTTTTTTAAAGATTTTATTTATTTATTCATTTATCCCCGCCTTGCTGCTTGTGCTCGCTGGGTCAGCTAACCAAGCTGTGCTGGCGGGCTTACCTTCACCAGGAGGCCCCGGGAACCGAACCCGGGGCCTCCCATATAGTAAACGGGAGCCCTACTGATTGAGCCACAGCCGCTTCCCTACAGGAACCTTTCAAAACTATAGAAAAGTGAAAAAGACCCACTACACCATGGGCAACCATTATTAACATTTGAGTGCATTTAAGTGCACATCCTTTCCATTTCTTCTCCTTGCTGTTTTGTTTTCTTTAGTTTTACTTGTATAGTTGTGTTTAGACTATGTATACAGGTGTGTGACTTGTTTTTTTTTTTCACTTAATATTGACATGAATCTTAATATTGACAGATACAAAACTTCATTGTATCTGTGAAAATCCATTGAGTGAATATAGTGTAATTTACTTAACTATTCTTCTATTGTGGAGCACAGAATTTTTTATTTCTGGAAATTTTTTTAATACCAGAAATTAAACCAAAAAGAGCATTTGTGTGAAGAGAGCTAAATTTTAAGATATATTTGCAGAAGTCAAACACTTGAATCAACAATTTTCATTCTTTTTTAATAAAGGGAATAGATTTAACACATTTCCCACTCTTATGTGAAATGCACGATCATTTCCTTAGGCATTTTTCCCTGGGTCCACAACCTTGCATTGCAATTTGACTTAATTCATTCCAGGGAAATCAAATTTTGCTGACTCTTGCTGCTATTTGGAAAACCCTAATGCAGCATTTCTTAAATGTTCCTGTGCTTGCAAATAACCTGGGACTTTTGTTAAATGCTAATCCTGATTCCGTGAGTCTTCATTGCTACCAGTTGATGCCTAGATTGCTTTTCTGGGAAGCACACTTTGAGGAACAAAACTCAAAAGCATGCTTCCCAACATTGGCTATACATTAGAATCATCCGGGAAACTCTATAGAAAACTGATGCCTGTGCCCTGGCAGCAGGAATTTTTAAAGCTTCCCCAGATGATTCTAATATGCAGCCAAGGTTGAGAACCAAAGCTTTAATTACACTACAACTCTAAAATCCATACATCATAGACCTAGACTTGTTGATTACAGAAAGGATTTTAGATATTGGTCTGTCTTTCCCCCAATTTCATTTTGTAGGTGAAGAAACTTAGGCCCAAAGATAATATCAGACTTATTCATGTTACACAGTGCTTTTTATTCAGAGTTTTTTCCAGTACAACATAAGATAACTGGGATATTCTTTTTCCATCAATGTGTTTTACTCCTAGTCTGATGGGATTCTTATGGCTAGTACTACTTTTCAGGTAAGTTCAGCCCGTGTTACTTACACTTCTTTTGGGATGGGAATGAGGAGATCCTGCTTGAGAACTTCTCCCTCAAAAACAGAGAAGATAATGAAACAGTAAGTCCTCCCTTGCTATCCTCATCTTGAGGAAGGGGCACATGGTCTCATCCTTGGATTGTCACCCTGAACAGGTCTGTGAGAGTCCATAGACCACAAAGCCACACATCGGCTGCTTAGACTCAGTTTCACCAATGCCTAGGGGAGTAACTCATATGGGGCTGCTTGATTGGGCCACCCAATTAGAAATTCTCTGTGAAAGATCAGAACAGAACGAAGATCGAAAGATCAGCCCCACAAGCCCAGCAGTGTCAACTCTGCTGGCCCCACTTGTTGGGCTCTATCCCTAGTATCCAAGCTAAATTCTCAAGCAAAATTCCCCTCCAAGTGCCCCATAGGGAGCAGGGAGTGAGCTCTGTCCTCTGAGTCCTGTATCCCTGCCCTTAAGACTGAATTTGAACATTGTACCACTCCATAATTTCTCTCAGCATAAGCAAGCAAATCTCTCTTCTCAGACAGCATACTCCCCCCCAATTACAGCTTCATTTCGCAGCTCCCTTTTATAGCACAACTTCTAAAGAGAGTATATATACTTACTATCTCTGCTTCCTTACCTCTCACTGTGGTTTCAACCCACTCTGATTGAGTGTTCATCCTCACTACTGTGCTGAAAATTCTCTTGACAAACCACCAGTGATCTTCATCATAACTGACCTACTGGCATCATGGTAGCAGTCGATGCTTCTCTTTCCCTTGAAAATTCTTCAGACCTTGCTGGAAGTCTCCTCTGTCTCTATCAATAGCTTCTCCTCCTTCCAACATGGCAGGGTTCAGTCTTCATCCCTTTTGTCCATCTACTTCCCTTCACTTGGATGGTCTCACTCAGATCCAGGGCTTCAAATATATCTAGATAATGAAGAATCTCAAATCTACATGTTTTCCCCAAATCTGATCCCTGAATTCCAGGCTCATGTATCCAGCTGCTTACTTGACATCTTTGCTTGGTGAACCTCTTCCCCTAGTCTGCTTTTTCCAGCCTTCCCTATATCAATAAATGGCCAGTCTTCATTCAGTTGTTCAGACTCAAAACATAGGAGACATTTTTATTCTTTCCTTTCTTCATACCCTATAACCAATTAATCAGAAATTTCTGTTCACTATACTTTCAAATTTCATTTTAAACCCAACTACCTTTCACCAGTTCCACTGCTACCATCTAGACCAAAGAAACCATCATTGTTTACCTGGATCACTGCAATAGCCTTAGACCTTGTTTCACTGATTTCTTTTTTATGCCACATTGTCCAGGTCTCCAGATAGCAGCCAAAATGGTCTTCCTAAAACATAAATCAGATCATATCTCACCTCATCCTCAATTGTCTCTCATAACACTCAGAATAAAACCCAAACTCCTTATCATGCCTTAAAAGGCTCTAAAATATCTAGCTGCTGCTTATTTCTCCAGCTTCCTCTCCTTTCACTCTCTGCCTTACACTCTTCAGTTTGACCAACCTGACCTGCTTGCCTTTCCTAGAACAGGCCAAGCTCACTCTTATGCTGTTTGACCACTCTGTCTGGAACATCCTTCTCTCCAGACATTCACAGAGCTCACTGTTTCCCATTGTTCTGGTCTCTGCTCAAATGTTACCTTCCCAGAGAGGCTTTCCCTGACTCCTGGATTCTAAATCAACACCCCCTCCATACCCTTACTCTCCATCCCATTAACATGTTTAATATTCCTTCTTACTTTTCCTAACATTATATCACATACTTATTTGTATATTGTTCTTTCTTCCCTACTAGAATATAAGCTCCATGAGGACAGGTATTTTGAATTGTTGTTAAACTCTAGCTCCTAAACTGTTTCTGGCACCTAGTCGGTGCTCAATAGATATTTCTTTGGGGAATGAATGAATAGAGTGTAGGTGACTGTAAAACTGTCAACAGGTGAAAATGGGGGCTTGGAAGGCAGGCCCCAGAGAGAAGTGGATTTCCCAAGCATGAGTTTCCCTTTCAGGAAATGACCTTTCCCTTCTGATTTTTGGACCATATGAAGCCCTTTCTCTGAAATTTCACTTGAGGATTTCTAATGAATGTTCTTTAAACCAGTCTCTGAATGGTGGCCGAAAGCCAAGATTTTGCATGCCCTTTTCAGAAAATAACAGGAAATAAAGCAAGCAGTCAGGAAATAAATATAAGAACAGCTCTGTAACAAGGGCAAATGAGAAAATGAATTATTTGTGTTCTAATTTGAACGCATCCTCAGACTGCACAGAAAAACTAGCAACATATCTCAGAGGGAAAACAAATGCCCACTTAACATGGAGAACTGTCCCAGGGAGTAATCAATAAAATAAAGTCAAGTCTGTGTTTAAATTTTCAATTAGCATTAATATCTTAAGCAGTAGAGCAGATTTTGGCATCCATGTCATATGCTGTCATATGTTGTCCACAGGGCTCTAAATCAGATTGTTACTGAGCAAACTATCAGGGCACAGAGAACAGTGTCTCTCCTGCTAGACAGCTTTGGGTGATGTGCTGGTGGCTGTTCATAGGATCATGAGAGAAAGGATAATTGACATAGCTTCTTTGCACAGGCAGTATGTGAAGCTCAGCCAGTGGGGACTCTCCTTCTCATTCTGTCCCCTGTCCCTCCCTGCCAGAACTTTTGGGCATCTTATGCAGTATCTACCCATATCTTCCTTTGAATTATTATAAACTTTTCACTGCCCTGATTCTCTACACAATCAATTTTTCTAGGATAGCCTCCCTTCCATAAAGTAATGAATAGCTCATGGTCTGGATCTGTGCTGCCCAATACAGTATTCACTAGCCACATGTGGCTATCTAAATTTAAATTAATTTGAATTACATAAAATTAAAATTCAGTTCCTCAATCACACTACCCACATTTCTTTTTTTTTCCTAAAAAGAGGACCATTGAAGGAGGGGAGGCAGGAACTCAAATCACACTCCTGCTGTGCCCTCCCATGTTCTGGTTGTTCTCCCTACATGGTTCTTTATTTATTTATTTATTTATTTTAAACAATTTATTGAAGTATATCATACATGAATATACATAAACTAAAAGTGTTCCATAAACATTGTGAACTTACAAAACAAACATGCATAACATCATACAGGGCTCCCACACATCACCCCACCACAAATACTTTGCATTGTTGTGAAGCATTTGTTAACAAATTATGAAAGAGCATCGTCAAAGTGTTACTACTAACTATAGTTCGTATCTTACACCCCTATACATTTTTTTAAGGATTTTTTTATTTATTTACTTTTATCCATTTTTACAACCCTCCCACTCCCCCCCGCCCCCATTTTTGCTGTTTTTGTGTCCATTCATTGGGCAACTCTCTGTGTCCGTTTCCTGCCCTCTCTTCTCATCCTTCTCTTCCTGTCTTCACAGAGACATCCTACGGCCTGCGCCACCTTAGCTCCTGTTTTTTGGCATGTATTGTCTTGGCTCTCCCTTATGTCATTCTCCTGTTAGGTCATCATCTTCCTGCATGGCTTGCTGGGCCTGACAGTTCACCCATGCGCGGAGCCTGCCGCCTTCTATATTTTTCTTTTTTAAAATTTTTTACCAGGAGGTCCCGGGGATCAGGAATTTACATAGTGATCTCATGGTTGCCCCCCACCCCCACTTTTTTGAAAGGATTAAAAAAAATTTTTTTGAAACACTTACAGAAAAGTGGAAAATATAGGGGAAAAAATATTCCCTTGAGCCATTTGAGAGTAAGTTACTTACCTGATGTCCAGCCACATCCGTCCCCCTGCTATATCTCTTAAGGTTAACCAAAGAGACCCAGAGTTACAGTCTTTTCCCATACAGGATGGACATAAAATAAATCAGGCTTAGTTTATCACCAGCATTCTAAAAACCAGACCTAGGGAGAAAACTAGGTCTGGGGACACATGCATGGTTTCTAATATAGCGAATATTTAGCCTAGCCTGATTACCACAAAATCAGGACAGCGAGAATATTTGCATACCCACATTTCAAGTGACGAATACCTACATGGCTGCTGTATTGGACAGCACAGATATGGAGCATTTCTACCAATTCAGGAAGTTCTATTAGACAGTGCTATACCAGGTTAAACAGGAGTAAAATGGACCCCCAAAAATCATGTAATATACTGAAATATTATCCTGCCATGGTGAGTGATAAAAAGAACTAAAGACATAATCGTAAAGAATGCCAGCTTTTAAGAACTAGACCTAGAAACTGAAATTAACAAATGGGACTGACAAGGAATAGCTAATGAAGCAGGAAGAAAAGCATAAGAATATGATGTCATGGAACAGAAGAAAGAAGATATTTCAAGAAGGAGTGGTTGCTCAATAGTTTGCTGTTGAGAAGTCAAGTGAGAAAATGATTGAAAAGTATGCATTAGATATAGAGACCAGGAATGGATGTTAATGATATTAGAAAGAACTTTCTGAGGAATTGTGGGGGCATAAGCCAAATTAAAATGTCTAGAAATGTGACAGGGAGAGTTAAAAAAAGAAGATAATTTTAATTTTTTTTTAAAAAATTGTTTATGAAATACAGGGTGGTATGAGGTTCAGAGTCTTTTGTTTTTCAATGAGAAAATAGGAGTATGTTATAAGTCAATGGAGAATTCTAAGCAGAGCATAGTAAATCTTGCAGGCCAGTGCACTGGGGAAAGCTGCAAATTTTAAAATATGTTTTTAGGGGATTGGGAGAACTGCTGTCTCAGTTTCCCAGCTACTATGACAAATACTACACAGTGAGTTGGCTTAAACAATGGGAATTTATTATCTCATGGTTTCAGTGGCTAGAAGGCCTGCTTCCTCCTGGGGTTGGTAACATTCTGGATGGCCACCAATCCTTGGGTTCCTTGGCTTTATAACCATATGTCAATCCCTCTCCTTTCTCTTCCAGGTTCCAGTGACTTCTGGCTTCTAGCTTCTCCTGAATGCTAGAGCCTAGGCTTTTTCCTATAAAGCTTCCAGTAACAGGATTAAGGCCCATACTGATTCAGGTGGGCCACAACTTAACTAAAAATAACATCTTCCAAAGGATATTTTTAACAATGGGTTCCCACCAATGGAAATGGATTAAGATTAAGAACATGCTTTTTCTGGGGTACCTGACTCAATCTACCACAAGTGTGGAATCGAGAAGGGCCAGATGAACTAAAATTCCAGGGAAAAATGAACTATTCTAAAAGGAGAAGTTAATTGTCAGCCACCTCCCCCCACCCCATCTGGGCATACACAGGGGAACTTATCAATCTAGGTGCAAGCAAGAGGATCGATCCTGGCCCAGTCCAAAGGTCTCTGCAGGGGAAATGGGAGACTAGACCTACAAACTGAGAACTTGATGTGCATAAAACACATAGCTTTTTTCCTAGATAAGTTCTAGGGCTATACAAGAGGCTGGGACCTAGGCAGAAGCTTCTAAAAGGCAGAGTGATTTATACTATTCAGGTAACAAGACCCACCAAAAAAGACCACCACCTCACCCATAAGACCAATCTTCCCCTCATGACATTTCATGGGAACTGCATGGATCAGAAAGCTGTAGAGCTCGCATGAAAGCCTCTGAAGTAAAGAGTGGTATCTCCTCCAGTTTCTTAGGGATAAAGAGATGGAGACCAGCAAGGCTATCAATGAAAACAACAGAATGGCCCCTCCTAGAATATGGGGCAAACCAGAGGTGGACCGTAACCCAACTTCAATTTTCCTCAAACCCTGAGGAAACCCTCATTCCTTAGGGTTCCCTGGTGGAAGATAACATCATCTGGAGGCTCTACCTTTCTTTTATTCATACTATTTGGCATAAAATAAATTGATATGTAAGGAAGCAAGAAAATATAATCCATAATTAATTTTTAAAAAACAGATAATAGAACTAAACCTACAGATAATCCAGATATTGACATTAATAGACAAATGGGAAACTATAAAATCAATAATATACATTATACTTATCACCAAAGGAATAGTATAGCCAATAGATCTTTAGAAAAAATAATGGAAAAATAAAAATATTTAGATATTCCAAAAGAAGATAAGAAAAAAAGAGAACTGAAGTGTAAAACTTGTGAGTCAAATAGAAAACAAACAATAAGAATGTAGATATAAACCCAACTGTATCAAATTATATCTGCTAATCACCAAGGCTCCTATCTTATTTTATATACTCCTTCAACCTTTTCTCTATTCCCACTAGTATTGCCCAAATTCAAACCTGCATAATCCAACACCTTGACTATTTCAATAGACCCCTTAACAATTTCCTTCCTTCTTCTATGGCCTCCTTCAATCCATCTTAGAAATGCTACCATGATTTTTGTGATATAAATTTGACCATGTCCCTCTCCTCCTTAAAATATTTTAGTGTGACTTCCATTAACTTAACTGAAGGCTTGTCGAATATTCTGCCTTTCTTAAAAATTAGGAGGATTTTTTCATGAATTTTTTTCATGAATTATTTCATGGCAATAATTGCTCTAGATGGGGCAGGTGCTTTCAAGTTTGCCCTCCCCCATCACTACCCATCTGTCTGGCTCTGGGCCAAATACCAATGCTTTTGAGCATCACTCATACAGTGTTTTAGGGAATGCAAGAGAAAAAATATGGCTCTGAATTCCTGTCCCTAATAAAGTGCTGGAAAGAGACAGATAGGGCATTGTGCTTTGAGAACAAATGGGAGAAAGCCTATGCTTTTGTACAGATAAAGTTCATTGCTACGAGCATAATGTATGAACTGTCTGCCTGCTTTCCTCATTGTGAACACTGCTGCCTGCCCCTGTAGGCATGGCTGTGGAAACCCTGGCTCTCTGGACAAGGTCCAAGCTTCTTAATCCACACACAAGGCCTGTTAATATTGCACTTCTGCCTCAATATCCATTCTCATCCTCTGCCACTCCTGGCCTGGGTCCCTATGTTCCCAGTCATAACGAGCTTTCCATAGGTGGTCCATTGCCTAGGCCTTGTCATTCTGTCCCTTCATGCTTTGCCTATATTGTTTTCTTTACTAAAATATTAATCAATTCAGGTGTTGCCTCTTCTGGGAATCTTCCTTGAGTGTTCTTCCTTTCTCCATCTTTCCAGGACATCTACTTAAAATCCTGGTCTTTAACTTATCATACTTTACTGTAATGCCTTTTTATGTGTTTTTCTTTCCTAGTGGCCTATGAGCTCTTTTGATGTCTTACTAATCTTTGTAGTTCCAATGCCTAACACAAGGAATGACACATAGTAAGCTCCCGAAAAGTGCTATTGAAATCATTTGAAATGAAATCATTTGTGCATGTTGTGGCTCTCTCTCTCACCCCATCTCAAAACCTAAAGACTTTAAAAGCATATGTTTTTGTTAATGACACTTCACTAACTAGTCTATTCTTAAGGGCATTGGAAACATTTAGGAGGCTTTCTTATAATGTTATCTCATAACTTACACGTACAGTCCTCTCACTGGGCAGCCACCACTCTTTCTCTGACCTGGTACAATATCTCCATCTGGTGGCGGCATCAGGAAGCAGTTTGCCTGCCTTGAACCAGCCGCAGCTGTGGGGGAATGTTGCTTGTTTTATACTCTCTTACCTTAGTCTTCTAAAAGATTAGCAGTCTTAAAGAAGAATCTGGGACTGATTGGACCTGAACTTTTCCCCACAGGCAAAGAGCAAGTGCATTTTCTTTTCCAAGGAGAAAAAGGAAGCCTTGGATACACTGAAAGAACCCAAGAGGAACTGAGTTGGAAAAGGAGTTGTGGAGGATGTGAGTGACAGAGAGGGGAATTCATGGTGAAAAATAAAAAAGATACATTTAGAAAGGACAGACAAGATTCCCTTCCAGCATTTTTCTTTTTAGAGCAGAGAAAAATTATCTATGTTTCATTTCTGCATATTGTCCTGCTAAAAATAATTCTGGTTTAAATGCAAATTTATATCAAAAACGTGGAATGTTGGAAAAGGGAGATGTTAGTATGCATTGAAGGGGTAACTTCATGCAAGAGGATCCTGTAAGATGGGTGGCATCCTGTGACACAGCATGAACAAAGACTTAAAAGTAAAATTAATACAGTATTTGGGGCAAGAATGAGAGGCGCCATCTTGCACCATCTTCATTGGAGCTGAAGATCTATTTGTGAATATCTATTTATCTACTCTATATGCATTTATCTTTCTAACACATTTAGGGATTTTTAAGCTTAAGAACCAGCAAGTGTAAAATGATCACATGGAACTCATTTTAACAGATAAATATTGATAGATAGATTACAGTGAGGGGGGGCTGTTTATAAGACACGTGTTCTGGGAATTCTTTTACTTCATCTTAAGATGAAGTTTACAATTTCTACAATATATAATAGCAGCATGAGGCCCATTACTGACTTACTATAGTGCAAAAGAATTGTATGTTTTTCATGACATTCGCTTAAATACATTTGAGTGTTTAAATGTACACTTGAATGTAACACATTTTAAATAATGGAAAAAATGCCCAGTATCTCTGTTGCAACACAAAGATATAATAATGCCAATGAAATATTAGACATGAGAAAAAACAGATCACAACACTGACATGAAACCACACGAAGACAAAGATAGAGAATATTATAGAAAGAATGATTGTTAGTGAGAATAAAGGGAAACTCTTTACAACTGGTTAAATCAAAGTACTAAATCTAGATTATCAAAAATTTCCAAACGCTGCAGAGGAGAATAATGGAAGAAATGTAAGCAGCAACTGTAAACCAAGAAATTAACCTCAATACGGTTCTCTACCTATTCACACCTCTCGTTCCAATCGTTTCAGAGCAGTGATTGCTTCTAGGAGGGAAGAGGGAGTGGCTGGGAAGGGACCTGAAGGAACTTTCAGGGATGATGGTGATGCTCTTTATATATATCTTGAGAGTGATTTGGGATATATGAGTATATGTATTTATCAACATTCATTGAGTGACACACATAAGATCTGTGTATTTCATTATGTATATAAAATTTATCTCAAAAGAAAAAATGTAAACAAATATTGTTCTCTAGCTAACAAGGTGTATGCTGAAATGTTTGGGGATGGAGTACTAATTTTTTACCTTACTTTGAAATGCTTCAGAAAATAAGATAGAATATGGATGGATAAATGAATAGATATATAATAAAGCATGCATACTAAAATGTTAATTATTGAACCTAAGAGAGTGGGTACGTGTATGATTTTTTAACTTTTCTGTATGTTTGAAATTCCTCATATAAAATTTTTGGAAAGAAAATATATAATCCTAATGCTATTTCAACTCTTCCAGAGCATAAAAAAAATTGATGTTAGTTTTGAGATCATATAGAAGTTAATATATTAATGTATTAATATCTTTCCCCATATTATTTGATTAAGTAGCTTGTAGCTTTAGGTAGGTGTGATTTGTCTGCTGCCTTTAATAGTAAGTGGAGGGAACATACAGTACCTTAGTGACTGGACCAAATAATTATGCAACCTCCCCCATGGTCTCACCAGTCTCCTCCCAAGAATTTCCTCTCTCAAAGTAAATGGAACTCATTCTTGTACTTTTTAAACTGAGAGTCTTTTTTGTTTAGGTACCAGGAACTGAACCAGGGACCTCATATGTGGCTCAACCATTGAGCCACATCAGCTTCCCTGGGTTGATTTTTTTGTATGTTCTGCTTGTTGTTTTGCTTTTTGTTTTTTCTGGAGGCACTGGGAACCTAACCCAGGACCTCCCATGTGAGAGATGGAGGCACAACTGCTCAAGCCACATCCACTCCCTGAGAATCACTATTAAACTGGTTTAAATAGTTGTTATTATAATAAGGTGGTAAGAAATGTGGAAATGTACCACCCAAAAGGCATAGAAGAACTTGTTTACACAAAATAGACTTTTGTTGCAGTCACAGGAAGAACCCTGCCTTTTCCTGTTGCTCAGATCCAATGCTGTTTATCAGAAACAGGATACTAATTTGGGGTTAAGCCAGTTTGTCAAAGAAGGGCTGAAAGAGGAAATAGAATCTTTAAGCTAAAGTCAGGACCTCAGGATTGCCAAGTTAGATTTGGCTGTAGGCTTAGAACTGTGTCAGGAAAGGTGGGGGAGGCATCCAGCTTCAGACATAAAGACCCCAAAGGCCAGGGCTGGAAAGGCCGAGCAAAAGAGTGCAGGGGCTGTAATGTCCAGCTCTGTCATGTTATCAGTAGACACTGGCTTCAGAGTTATTTCCCATCTCTTCTTGCCAACTGCTCTGTTCTCCAGCAAACACTTTACAATGTTTGGTGCCAGGTATTTTGCTAGATACTGATGGTATCAAGATGAAGAAGGGAGAATTACTGTCCTTTAATTGTGGCCAGGGAGGCAGATGTGCAGACAAATAATTACATCATAACATGGCACCTGCAACACTAGGTGTGACCATTCGTAGAGAGAGAGTAGCAAATCCTGCCACCTAATATCCATTTCCCCTTTTCCCCAGCATTCCAATTCCTTTTGGGAAGTTACAATTCTATTCTATAGACCCTGGAGCAGACCTCTCACTACAGAAGACCCTGAAGACATTCAGGCCTGTGTACAGCCTATGTGTTGGGACTTCTCTATCCCAAATCTATAACGAAATTATCAAGCAATGGTTGCAGCAGATCGTTAACAGCACTACATTTTGTACAAAGAAAAAATACTAAACTGAGTATCTTTTTAAGATTCATTACAGAACATAAGCCAATCATGAAACTGAGTCCTCAAGTAGGGTTGCCAGATGTAGCAAATAAAAATTCAGGACACCCAGTTAATTTGAATTTCAGACAAAAACAAATGATTTTTTAGTATATATCCCATGCAGTATTTGTATTTTACTTGGCAACCCTATTCTCAAAGATCTATGGGGAAGTATTTTTATGCAGATTAAGAGTAAATAATATTAAAGTGTTTTTAACCAAGTGTAAAATTGGCCAGTCGAGACTCAGGTTAGCATGTGTTAGCACAGTTCCCAGGCAATCATCTAGTATTTTTGTTTGTTTGTTTCAGAACTGTTAGATAACTACAAATGGGTAGGTATAATGATTTTCCCAATCAAAATTCACTCTCATTGTAAAGAGACTAAAACTAGTATCTAAAAATAGAGTCTCAAAACAAAAGAATGGATGTTTGCATGTGTTAGGGATTAAGCATTCTGCTCTTTGCTCATTAAATTACCCATTCGGGCAAACTGGACAATTTTAGGTAACAGAATTAGAATTATACTCAACACAATGGCAAAGAGATTTTCCTTCTGGAGCAACCCTAATGGTTGAGGAATCTCATCTGTTGGAACACAAAGCTCTGTGATAATGAGAATTTTAATTAAGGATAATCCATGATGTAGTATAAAGAACTGACGTAGTTAGAGAAACACGAACACGTTTCAAACCACTGACATTATTTGCAGAGATGTTCCTTTCCCACAGGGCTTCACTTTGCTTAAGGAATCACACTATTATTTCTCCCTGTGAGGATTGGACTCAACTTCTCTGATGGTACTGTGATTTCTCTTCTTTTTAAGAATTTCTGAAATGGAATGAATCTTTCAATTGTGACCATCTTTGAAATGTCATTCCTTTCCAGGTGGAGTGGTTGGCTCATGGTACCAATTTTGTAACTGTAACCAAAAAAGTGGGAATTGATAAAGGTAGATCTCTTGGGCAAGTGTTTAAGCAAAGGCAGTAAGGAATGTCACTCTGCCTTTTGCACTGGGATTTAGTTACGGCTGTTATCACTCTCATGCCAGGCCTTCCCATATAACCAATACTTCAGCAAAGACAAAAATCTCTGTCCCGGGGGTCTGGAAAATTAGTTGTTTATCCTGTTTCTGCTCCTAACTAGCTATCTCACAGGTTATTTCTATGGATTAAAGGAGATAAATAATGATATGAAGGTAGGTTGTAAAACAAAGTGCTGCATTTCAATGACAAAAATATTTCCTGAATGCCTATTTCTAACTCATTTAAGAGATGGAAATACAAAGTTATGATGGAGATTTGATCCTGAAGGTAAAAAAGTAGGGCCAGGACAGGAGCCACTGAAATCAGCATTTCACATATAGATCACATATAGAACATACTGTATATGTGGTTCTTCATTTAACCCAAAGCCATGGGCTCATGAGTAGGTTCTGAGAATTGGTTTACTGAGAAGTAAAAACCACTAGACTTCTCCAAAAGTAAGAATTTTCAGGTAGAGGGGTACATGTCAGGGTTGAGAAGGGCCAAGAATGTAAACCATGTTTTGCTCACCCATCTGACATCTGACTTACTCCATAAATTATTTCTGACCACTCCCTCCACCACTGTGTTGCACATTACCTGTGCCATTTATGTGATAATTAGAATATCTCATTTCTGTTCCTTTCTTCTGCTGGTTATGTTTTCAAACACTCAGGGCATTTATTCATTCGATCATATTTTTCAAACAATACTAGGTGCCAGGTCCTAGAGACTAGGGCAGTCAGGGATCTCTTCCTGACAAATAACAAGCATTTCATAAGCTAAAAAAAAAAAAAAACATCTTGGCAGAAAGAACCGCATAAGGTAAGCCAAAGAACCGGAACATTATAGTATGAACTGGAAGTAGTACAATCTAATAGGTTATGGGGAAATGAGTGGTGGTGCAGAGTCTGGATATAAAAAAAGAATTAGGAGGAAGGGCAAGATGGTAGCAGAGTAAGGAGCTCCAAGAGTTAGCTCATCCCACAGGATGAGAAGATTCATGAGTAGAGCACTCCATGCCGCGGAGGCCAGTGCCCATGGTGTAAGCCGCCTCGGGAGCTATTCCATGGCTGGAGTTGAAGCTCCATTTCCCAAAAATGGGGAGGAAGAGACAGTTGGGCACCAACTTTAGCTACTGATTAGTAAATTCGACAAGTTAAAGTAAAATCCTAAGAAAAGCTAAAGTTTAAACCTGATGAATTCAGAAAGAGGCTGGTAGCTGCCATTTTAACTCTGCCCCCAGTGCGAGGGGATCCTGGGCTGATTGAAAATCACAGCGCTGGTAGGGATTGGCTTCTTTCCACCCCTATCGGATTGCAGCCCTAGCCTAAACCCCAGCCCCACCTCTGGCAGGGAGGAAGCTGGGGGTACCTGCACCAGCCTCTCTGGGTAACTGCAGGCAATTTCAGCCAGCATAGACTGAATAGTGGGACATCTGGGACTCCATCCCCGCACCTCAATAGGATAAGAGAGGAGCTGTGTTTCCTTGAGACTTTCCAGGCAACTGCAGGCGCTTTCAGCCCACACAAACTGGTTTGTTGAAGGCCTTCAATTCCATCTCAAGCCCTGAGCGCCCCCATAGGATAGGATGGGGTTGGTGTTTCCTTGGCCTCTCAGGGTAACTGCAGGCTCTTTTGGCCCAAACAGACTAAATAGTCAGACACCTATAGCTCCACCCCCACCCCAAGAAGGTAGGTTTCCTCAGTCTTTCTGGGCAATGACAGGCACTTTTGGCCTACAGGGACTAAACTGTTGGGTGTCTGTGCATCCACCCCCATGCCCTAATAGGATAGGAGAGAACTGGTGTTTCCTCAGCGCCTCCAAGCAACAGCAGGTACTCTTAGCCTACAGAGACTGAACTGTTGGGCATCAGTCGTTCTCTTCCCATCCCCAAAGGGCAGAAGGGACAGTACTACCTCACCCTCTCAGGGCAACTGCAGATGCATTCAGCCCACATGGATTAGATTGTTGGGCACTCCAGAGGGTCCATCTCCACCCCTAGCAGAAGGGGGACCAGTGCTACAGCAGTCTACCTGGGAAATTGTGGTCATTTTGGACCTGCACAGCATAGATTACAGGGGAGGAAGAGGTGTAAAGCATCATCGGTCTCTCCAGGTAACTCTAGGTGGTCTTGTCCTGCACAACTTGGATTATTATACACAGCTGCAGCTCTGTCCCTACCTCTGGCAGAAGAGAAAGGTGGGAGAAGCTTCATCAATTCCTGGGGCAACACGGGCAGCTTCAACAACCACAGCTTACAGCACCAACTACATCCTCGGCTCCTACTACACAACCAGCAAGGGAGAAAAGGCAAGAAAGCCCTAAACTAAAAGGAGAAACTGCACCAGAATAAATACACCTAGTAAGCCAGATGCCAAGACACCAAAAAAAAATTATAAACCATACCAAGAACCAGGAAGATATGCCCCAGTTAAGCCTCCAGATGACATAAAGGAGTTGAGACAACTAATCATAGAGGTTCAAACAATTCTCCTTAATGAATTCAATGAGCTGACTAAAGAGATTAAGGATATTAAGAAGACAATGGGGGAGCAAATGTGGCTCAGGGAGTTGGGGGCCCACATGGGAGGTCCTGGGTTCGGATCCTGATGCCCCCTAAAGAAGACAAACAATGAGCAGACAATGAGCAGACATTGAGCAAAAATAACAAGCAGACAATGAGCAAACAAAAAGCAGATAGTGAGAAAAATGAGCAGGGAACAGATGTGGCTCAAGCAATCGGGTATCTGCCTCCCACATGAGAGGTCCCAGGTTCGGTTCCTGTGGCCTCCTAAAGAATGAACAAGCAGACAATGAGCAGACAACGAGTAGATGAGTGAAAACAATGTGCAGACAAGCCAAAAACTGAGCAAACAGATGAGGGAGCCATCTTGGGGTGGGGAGGGAGAAGACATTGGGTAGGCACAAAGAAGAATGTGAAAGCATACATAGAAAAATAGCAGATCTTATGGGAATGAAAGGTGCACTAAATGAAATTTTAAAATACAGTGGAGGCATGTAACAGCAGATTTGAGGAGGCAGAAGAAAGCACATGAAAAAATGTTCCATATCACTAGCTATTAGGGAAATGCAAATCAAAACAACAATGAGATATCATCTAATGGCCATTATTTTTTAAAATATTATGCTGTAATATTATGCTGCTGGTGCAGCAAGATGATGCAACAAAGGGAGACAAGCAGACACAGAAAAGCACAAAGCAAATGGACACAGTGAGCACAAGCAGCAAGGGGCAGATAAATAAATAAATAATGTAAAAAAAATTTTTTAAAGAAATAGTCATCAAACAACTCCCCAAAATGAAAACCCCAGGACCAGATGGTTTCAAAGGTGAGTTCTATCAAGCATTCAAAGAAGATTTAATACCAATCTTACTCAAACTCTTTGAAATACTTGAACAAGAAGAAACACTACTAAACTCATTTTATGAAGCCAATATCACCCTAAAACCAAAGCCAGATAAAGATATCACAAAAAAAGAAAATTACAGACCCATTTCTCTAATGAATACCAACGCAAAAATCCTCAACAAAATACTTGCTAATTAAATCCAACAACACATTAAAAGAATTATTCATCATGATCAAGTGGGTTTTACAACAGTCATGCAAGGGTGGTTCAACACAAGAAAATCAATCAGTGTACTACACCACATTAATAAATCAAAGAAGAAAAATCATATGATCCCGTCGATTGATGCAGAAAAGGCATTTGACAAAATACAGCATCCTTTCTTGATAAAAATACTACAATATATAGGAATTGAAAGAAACTTTCTCAACATGATAAAGGCCATATATGAAAAACCCACAGCTAACATTGTACTCAATGGTGAAAGACTGAAATTTTCCCAT
This sequence comes from Tolypeutes matacus, assembly GCA_026826555.1. Taxonomy (NCBI): domain Eukaryota; kingdom Metazoa; phylum Chordata; class Mammalia; order Cingulata; family Chlamyphoridae; genus Tolypeutes; species Tolypeutes matacus. Next base: position 14,508,189 of record JAKSZT010053783.1, on the reverse strand, counting down.
TGAGATCAGGAACAAGACAAGTGTGCCCAGTGTCACCACTGTTGTTCAATATAGTGCTAGAATTTCTAGCTAGAGCAATCAGGGAAGAAAAAGAAATAAAATGCACCCAAATTGAAAAGGAAGAAGTAAAACTTTTTGCTATTCTCACATGATATGATCCTTTATCTAGAAAGTCCTGAAAAATCTACAACAAAGCTGCTAGAGCTAATAAACAATATCAGTAGGTGTCGGGATACAGGACCAATATACAAAAATCAGTGGTGTTTCTATATGACTGTAATGTGCAATCTGAGCAGGAAGTCAGGAAAAAACTTCTGTTTACAATAGCAACTAAAAGAATCAAATATTTAGGAATAAATTTAACCAAGGATGTAAGGCACTTGTGTCCAGAAAACTATAATGCATTGTTAAAAGAAATCAAAAGACCTAAACAATTGGAAGAACATTCCATGCTCATGGACTGGAAGACTAAATATCATTAACATGTCAATTCTACCCAAATTGATATACAGATTCAATGCAATCCCAATAAAAATTCCACCAGCATTTTTTAAACAAATGGAAATGACAATTACCAATTTTATTTGGAAGGGTAAGGGACCCCAAGTAGCCAGAAACATCTTAAAAAGGACTTTGGAGGACTCTCACTTCCAGACTTTAAATCATATTACCTAGCTACTGTGGTTTTAAAAAAAACAGCATGGTATTGGCATAAAGATAGACACATAGACCAGTGGAACCAAATTGATGGTTCAGAAACAGACCTTCACATCTATGGTCAAGTGGTTTTTGACAATCCTGTCAAACCCACCGAGCTGGGGCAGCACAGTCTATTCAACAAATGTTGCTAGGAGAACTGTATATCCATAGACAAAAGAAAGAAAGCAGATGCCTATCTCACACCTTATACAAAATGGATCAAAGACATAAATATAAAAACTAGAACCATAAAGCCCCTAGAAGAAAATGTAGGAAAGCATCTTCAAGACCTGGTGGTAGGTGGTGGATTCTTTAAACCAAAAGCACAAGCACTGAAAGAAAACGTGGATAAATGGGACCACCTCAAACTTAAAGACTTCTGTGATTCAAAGGACCTCATCAAGAAGGTGAAAAGGCAGCCCACTCAATGGAAGAAAATATTTGGAAACCACATATCTGATAAGGGTTTAATATTCATTTTATATAAAGAAACCATACAACTCAACAATAAAAGAGCAAGTAATCCAATTTAGAAAATGGGCAAAAGATTTAAATAGACATTTCTCCAAAGAGGAAATACAAATGGCCAAAAAGCACATGAAAAAAAATGTTTACTATCATTAGCTATTAGGGAAATGCAAATCAAAACAACGAGATATCATCTCACACCTCATAAAATGGCCATTATTAAAAAAAAAAAACAGAATACAACAAGTGCTAACAAGTGTTGGATGGGATATGGAGAAATAGGAACACTCCTTCACTGTTGGTAGGAGTGTAAAATGGTGCAGCCTCTGTGGAAGACAGTTTGGCGGTTCCTCAGGAAGCTAAATATAGAACTGCCATATGATCCAGCAATTCTTCTAATAGGAATATATCCAGAAGAACTAACAACTGTGACACAAACTGACATCTGCACACCGATGTTCATAGCGGCACTATTCACAATTGCAAAAAGATGGAATCAACCCAAGTGTCCATCAACCAATGAATGGATAAACAAAATGTGGTATATACACACGATGGAATATTATGCTGCAGTAAGAAGAAATGAAATTGGGACACATGTGATAACATGGATGAATTTTGAAGACATTATGCTAAGTGAAGTAAGCCAGACACAAAAGGACAAATATTGCATGGTCTCATTAATATGAGTTAAACATAAAGAATAAATGCCTGGAGTCATAACATAGAGTATAGATTATTAGAAGATAAAAGGAGGGATGAAAAGAACTGATACAAGTTTTAATTAACTTGACTGTAAAAGTGTGGAAATGGATAGAGTTGATAGTAACACATTATAGTGAGTAGCAGCTGGTTTATAAATGGGATTGTGGCTTAAAAGGGTAGTCTAGGGATGTAAATGTCAATTGAAAGAAAGCTAGAGACTAATCTAGGAATGAATAACAAGTGAACCCAGAGGTGGATGAGAATTGTGGTTTATGGTACAAATATAAGATTGTCCTTCTGTGAGCTAGAGCAAATGTACATCACTATTGCAGTGTGGTGGGAATGTGGAGAAGCCTGGGAAGAAAACAACTGGTGGGACCTATGGACTGTGGTTAACAGCAATATTGTAATATTCTTGCATCAATGCCAAAGATGTACTGTGTTGATGGGGGGGGGGTTGAAAAAGTGTGCCAAATGTATGCTATACCAAAAGCATTCTAAAAAAGAAAAGCAACATGGGAGGAATTTCACTGCCTGACCTTGAAACATATTACAAAGCTACAGTGGTCAAAACAGCATGGCACTGGCATAAAGATTGACACATCAATCAGTAGAATAGAATTGAGAACCCAGAAATAAATCCTCACCTATACAGTCAACTGGTTTTTGACAAACCTGCCAAGTCCATACTAATGGGACAAAATAGTCTCTTCAACAAATGGTGTGGGGAGAACTGGATATCTATAACCAAAACAATGAAAGAGGACCCCTATCTCACCCCCTATACAAGAACCAACTCAAAATGGATCAAAGATCTAAATAAAAAAAGCCAGGACTATAAAACTACTAGAAGAAATGTAGGGAAACATCTTCAAGACCTTGTAGTAGGTGGTGGTTTCTTGTACCTTACACCCAAAGCACATGCAACAAAAGAAGAAAATACATAAATGAGACCTCCTCAAAATTAAATACTTTTGCACCTCACAGGACTTTGTCAGAAGGGTGAAAAGGCAGCCAACTCACTGGGGAAAATATTTGGTAATCACATATCTGATAAGGGTTTAATATCCAGGGTATTGATAAGGGTATATAAAGAGATGTTACAACTTAACAATAAAAAGACAAATGACCCAATTCAAAAATGGGCAAAAGACTTCAATAGGCATTTCTCCAAAGAAGAAATACAAATGGCAAAAAAACACATGAAGAAATGCTCGCATCACTAATGACTAGGGAAATGCAAAACAAAACTACAATGAGATATCATTTCACACCTATCAGAATGGCCACTATTAAAAAGACAGAGAACTACAATTGTTGGAGAGGATGTGGAGAGATAGGAACAATTATTCACTGTTGGTGGGAATGCAGAATGGTACAGCCACTGTGGAGGACTGTTTGGCAGTTCCTAAAGAAGTTGAATATAGACTTGCCATGTGACCCGGCAATACCACTACTGGGTATATACCCAGAAGAACTGAGAGCAGTGACGTGAACAGACATCTGCACACCGATATCATAGTGACATTATTCACAGCTGCCAAAAGTTGGAAACAACCCAGGTGTCCATCAACAGACAAATGGATGAACAAACTGTGATCTATTCACATGATGGAATATTATGCAGCAGTAGGAAGAAATGAAGTTGTAAAGCATATGACAACATGGATGAACCTGGAAGACATTATATTGAGCGAAGCAAGCCAGACACAAAAGGACAAATACTGTATGAATGTGTTACTATGAACCAAATATGTAGTGTAACATATTGTTTGATTCAAAAAAAATTTATATGTATCCATTACATTTAATTGAGAAATGTGTGTATATATTCATGTGTTTACTTTTTAGGTTTTAATTGTTTATATTTTCAATTATTATATGTACAAAATAAATTTTAAAAATAAATAAATAAATGCGCCTAAAATATCTTCCCTATTACTTTGAAAGTGCTCTATTTATGGAAATTAACCTGTTCTCAACAAATTAAAATAATTCTCCCAATTTTCTTTGCCTTTCAACTGGAATTATGGTGTTTGGGTTGTTTTTTTTTTTAAAGCAGCAAGAACAAAAGTATCTAGCATTTATATATTCAAATATATAAGTTTTGAGTTTACATTCAGCTTTGCATTTGGAGAACTGGAAACAGAAGCTTAGGGCAATGCCAACATGTGGTAAATGCTTTAAGAATTTAAAAAAAAAATCATATCTTATTATTGAGTGACTATTTGAGCCAGGAGTTGTGCCAACTTCATATCCTCAACAGGAAACTATGGCTCAGAGATTTGCCTAAACTATCTTTACATGTAGAAAGTATGAGGTTATCTATCTGATTTTATTCACTCGTTTGCAAATATCTAAGATCTTTACATGAATATTTCATCTGTTGCTTCCAACTCTGGCATATTTGCCTGTAATGAGCTTCTGCCACAATTTACCTATCCACGCTCTCATGATAGCCACTCAGATTGCCGTAAGTGGCCCATCACTATCACCATATATAATAGTACCTTATGAACCTGTGAGAGAGTTTCTCTAGGATATATGCCCAAGAGCAGAATTGTGCCATAGAAAATGCATGCACCTTATTTAACTGAGTATGGCCAGATTGCTCTGTAGAATGAAGGCAGCAGTTACCTTCCAACAACAGTAGATGAAGATTGCTCTGTACCCACATAAAACAGAGAGAGGACTGCACCACTAGGATTACCTGGTACCAATCCCAGTCCCTTTACTGTAACCACCAAGAACGCATTAAACCTCTAGAAGACATTGCTCCTTTTACTTCTGAAGCTGGCGGGGAGAAGATGTCACCTGAACAAGCAAGGGTGTGGAGGGGACAGAGGCACTGTTTCAGTCCAGCTTGCAGGAACAAATATCATTGCTAATTGCTGAGCCACTGTCAAACCAGATATATCAACATATACTCTTTATATGTGTTGGACTTATAGATTGTTGCACTAGCCTAACTGCAGAAGGATGGAATCGCTATCGAATGTAAGAAAGTCTTTACATGTGGGGTCATTTAATCCTCTTTAGCAAGAGATTTATTAGCACAGGTTTCAAGTGAGAAACCCAGCTCGGGGTGGTTAGATAATTCAAATTTACCCAAAGGCCTACAACCAATGAGAGGCAGAGTTGAAATTTTAAAACCTACTTCCAAAAACTATTTCATTATGTTTCATGGATATTCCCTATTGTGATCCTTTATAAAAGGATTACAAAAATAATAATCACTGATTATAGAAAACATGGGAAATGCAAACAGGTATAAAGAATGAAAGTAAATCACCTATAATTTCCACAGGAGACTAACACCACTGTTCGTTAATATTTTGGCATATTTGTCTCCAATATATATTTTTGGTATACTTGTGAATATGTATGTAATACATAATGTTTACAAAATTGGGCTCATTCTTTAAATATGTTTTCTACCATTAGCATTTAAAACTACATAAAGGATCAGTTTGATCATTTATAGTTTTACATGAATTTTTTTAGTTCAAATTTTCTGGTAGCAGAAAAAAATAGATTTGAGTCAGACACAAATTAAACATTCTTTAAAGTACTGATAAGAATACTCAATGAAAATGACTCAATAAAACTGACGAGTTAAAGGAGTAAATATGGCAATTTAGTTTTGAGCAAATTTTTGGAAGAATCATCTTTCAGTGATCTGCCCTTCATTAGGTAAATTGATGTAGAGGTAAAGAATAATATAGCTTTAAATGGATATTCATCAGATGTAGAAACAGAGCTGCCAGGGTAGGTGACTGAAGTTAAAGATTTTAGGGCCAAAGAAAGCAGCTGAGAAAGAGGGTGAGAGAAGGACTGAGGGGATATTACTGATGAGACCATGTCTCAAATATAATGGATATGTTCCTCCTGAATTTGAATTCAAAAAGACAATAATCCTTTAAAACATTGTACGGTGATTTCATTTGAACATCTACCAGGGAGGAACTAGGTACTATTTTAGATCCTGGAGCTAAAACCAGACAAGGCACCTACTTTTATGGAACTAATGTGATAATGGGGGAGTCAATAAACACACATAATCAGATAATGTTAAGTTGATCATGAAAACAAAATTAGGTAATCCAATGGGAGTGGTAGGATAATGCTGAGTTGGTAATCAGTAAGACTTCTTTGAAGAATTAATATTTAAACTGAAGTAGGCATACAACTCTTCTAAAGGGCTATAAATGTCACTATGGATATAGTTTAGTTGTGCAGGAGGTTTTATAACTGACTGTCATAAAATAAAAAATATAGAGAGATCTAAAAACTTTAGCCAGGCTTTATAATTAAATTTTAGGTCATTGTCATATTTGATGAGAAGCCTTAGGAGGAAAAAAAGTATTGAGTTTATTTTTATTTTTATTATTTTATTCTTCTCAGATAACAGATAGATTCAGAAATATTTAATGACCAGATTCAAAAAGAAAAGAATAATGTAGAGATCTAGATAGGAGGAGAAAGATTCCTGTTTATATTAATTAAATCTATGTGGGCTCTGTCTGTGGTTATATTTGGCAAGAAGGAGCAAGTAGCTTCCAGAGATATTCAACTGTTAACCATAAAGTTTTTGTTTAACCTCCCAGAAATGTAACCTTTAACAGCAAAACATGGGATGACTACAAATCTTATGAAAACATTTTGTGCACCTTTAGATTATATATGCTATATAATCAATTGCATTGTAAGTCAACTCACCTGCCTTGTGTTAAATGACTATATGGTGGATTCTTATTAGAAACTGTATTCTCTGTCATTATTCTTGCAAATTTTTAGGATATAAATTGTGCCTCCACAGATTCATATCCAAAAATACCTAGCCTAGCTTTCCATACTCTCTCTGTGCATAGTGAAGATATGATGTACGAAAACCTGGCTATAAAAATAACTCAGGGGATTGAAAAAGGAGGGGAGGGGGACTAGGCTAATAAACATATTAAAGGTGTTTGGTTTCAGCAGTTATCAGGGCACTGTAATTTAAAAGCTTTCTGTGCAAAGAAACACTTTCTGTAATAGACACAAACTGGAAATTATGTCCATCAGAATTGAGATAAATTACCACCCAGTCACATAATGGAATACTATACAGTGATGAGAATGAACAAACTGCAATTACATGCAATATGAATGCATCTCACAAACTTAATGTGGGGTGAAAGACTGAAGAATACTGACAGCAGAAAGCCAGGCACCCCCCTCCCACCCCAAAAAAGGAGGCTAGGAAAGAAAGAGGATGAGCAGTATCTCAATGGTAAAGGAAATTTAGAGTGCAGGGGGTATAAAAAACAAATCCAGTCTGGCTGCGGGGAGCTGAATGCTGAAGAAATACCGCGGCCAAGTGCTCTGGTCCACCGCGATTGGGTGCCTTCTCTTTTCCTGCATTGGTACCTGCGTGCAGAGGGAGGTCTATTGGACACTCGCTCCTTTGAGGGAGGCTGGGATCAAATTCTTCAGAAAGAAGACTCCCAGAAGCTTGAGTCAGTCCCCAAATACTCCACCTCCACCCCCACCCCTCCTCCCAGCCGAACCTGTGAGCAAACAAGCTAGAACCTACCCAAGGCCTTCCATCCCCCAACTTCCCTGATCCACGCAAGGTCTCCAGCCGGGTCTCTTGTCCAGTTCCACTACCCCCCCCCTCCGTTTAATCAGAGGAATAAGACGGGGGGGGGGGGGGGGGGGGAGATTGAAGAAAAATATTCATTTTTTCTCCGTGGTAAAATTTTATTGAAAAGCTTTAAAGTCATCTAGGAGAAAAAGAGGGAACGAAGAAAGGGATAAGCCGTTCAGGGAAGACCTTCTGTCCTTCAGTGTGGAGGGACCAGTGCCCCGCTCAGAGCCCTCCAATCGTGCTCTGGACTGGGGCCCTCCGCCTCTTTGTCTGAGGCTCTCGCCTCCCTGGGCTGCACGCCCTTAAGGTGAGAGCCCCGGGCTGAGCTCTGCGGGGTGGAGTGCAGGCAGGTCTCCGCTGTCGAGGGTCTCTGTCTCCTGCAAGGGTCGCAGGGCATCAGTCTGTCCGGTTCCGCTGGGGCTCCTGTCTCCTTTCGATGCCGATTCTGCAGTGTCTGCTTCTCCTGAGGCTGCCCTTGGCTCCATCCTAGTCCAGGCTGTGGGCTGGGTCTCGGGACACTCTGGGCAGGGGGCGCTGTTTTCCTTGAACAAGCGTCCGCATTCCGAACAGTTCCAGCATGACAGCCCACAAAAACAATGGATAGAGTCCAAGGAGAAATCGGGGCTGTGCTGAAAGGGGTCACCCAGCCTGGGGTAGTAAGGCAGCGCCCATGGCCCAAAAGGCTCCTGGAGTAGGGCTAATGAGGTCTGAGACTCTGCCTCCTGGGCTGTGGAATTCCAAGCCTGCTTTCTACAGGAGAAACAGCGGTGTGCCATAGCCTCAGCCTCCGGGACCTAAAAGCAGTGTGACTGGGTTAGGAGACAAGGTGAAATTCCTCCTAGGGCTCTTAGGTGTCAGAAGTCAATTAAGGGCAGAGTGGTGGGTGTTGGCATTTATCATTGGTACAAAAAGCCAGAACTGATGGAATTGAGGTGGAAATGGTCCATCATGGATGATATTTTTCAAAGTTGAATTGATTGTACTATGGGTTGAAGCACTGTTGGACAAACCACAGCAGAGGACCTGGTAAAGAAAAGTCATTTGGGGGGTGGTTATTCGCAGCAACTGACCATCACAGAAAGCCTACCCTGGAAAGTTCATGGAGTCTACTTCTCATTATATATCCTCCAGATCAGAATTGTCCAATTTTGTGGATAAGGTTCAGTTCATAGTACTAGTTAATGCTGGGGCAAGAGTGGAATCCAAGTCTCCAAGCAGCCTTAGGCTAGAAAGAGGAAGTACCATCATATTTGGATGGAGGTGGGGAGAGGAAGGCAGGTGGAAAACACTTATCCTCTCTCCCTAAATTGGACTCACAATTACCTATTTTCATTTTCTACTTTTGAGCATCTCAATCGAAAAGGCAATTTTTTTTTTTAACTGGCAAGTGAACAAGATCATGAGCTCTGGGATTCAACTACTTCTGTTCAGATCCAGATCCCAACATTTACTTCTGTGTCAATATCATCTTTAAAACCTTAAGTGTTTCACCTGTAAAATGAGGATAGTAAAAGTACCTGACTCAGGGAGTAACATTTGTAACATATGGCATAACATTTCCAAAGAGTCTAATACAAATAAAGTGCTCAGTTAATGTCTATGTCTATTGTTATTATTTAAGGTAGAAATTTACTATCAATGAATGAATGCAAAAGAATGGCTGTTAAAGAGGTTTAGTGTGTTACTGTGAAAGGATAATTTTGTCTCTTTAAGTCGATTATACAGTGAAATACAGTGAAATTACTTTATAATTCTTATGCCAGGAGTCAATTTCTGATCTTCAGTTTTCAGAAATATTGGTAGAAAAAAATATAATTTTCCTCTGTCTAGAAAGTAGTTTCATCATGCCATATTGCCCTGTGTTTAATGAGCTAATTCTGTCCATTAAACACAGTCTAATTTGATACTGACAAATTTTGAGTCTGCTTTGTGCTAGGCACAGTGTTGAGTGTTGAGCACACAAAAATGAGTGAGGCCCAGTTCTCATCCTCCTGACACTACCTCTACTTGGAGAGCCAGACAAGAATCAGATACAGCTAGACAAGAATCAGCCATATATAGTCACAAGACCTCAGAAGGGTTGACTTGAAGACCAGAAAGAACATGCTGAATTCTCATTGATATCTTCCATAAAGCTGGTCTTTTATGATTGTGTACCAAGATAAAAATAAGACTTAAACACTGAAAAATTAAAAACAGTGAATCAGAGAGAAGGCAGTTTTGACAGCACAAGTAGCTGATTAGAAGCTTAGGCAATAACAGCAGATGGTGGATATTGAAGGATATGGGAACAACAAAGCTATTCCCACATCTGAGTTGATGCTGAAGATGAAGAAATTTATGATAAAACAGTTCAATTGGATAGGAGTGGGTCATGAAGACCCAAGCACAGTAACAGTGTAGTCTTTAAAGGACAAGCATAGCAATCTCTCTCCTGGATAGATGTGGACTATAAAGGGATTGGGTATACCCCAATGTTGGCATAGCATTCATCTGAATTCAAGGTCAGGAGAATCATCAAGGGATCTCCATAGACAGGGAAGTGGCATAACATATATGTCAATGGTTCAAAGAACACATTAAGAGGAGGGAGAAATAATGAAGAAAGGAGAATAAAGAATCCATGAAAAAGGGAAGACAGTCCCATCCCTAGCTGATTCCCATTTACTTGCAAACCAGTCTCCTCTTAGACTGTTGATCAAACTTTAATGAGAAAATGAATTACTTGGGATCTTGTTAAAATGCAGATTCTGGGGCTAACGATTCTGCATTTCTAAGGAGCTGAACTCCCCAGGCAGTTGCTACTGCTTGTCCTCCACCTTGGCTGTACATTCAAACCACCTGGGGAGCTTTAACGCTAACACCAGTACTCTCCTCACCCCAAACCAACAATTTTATCTCTGAGCATAGTATCTCAGCATCAGTATTTTAAGAAGCTCCCCAGATGATTCTACTGTGCAGCCAGGGTTAAGAATCACCACTCTAGGGGAAATGTAGTATTCCAAAGTCTCACTGTTTTAAGTATAACTAGATTACTTCCAGTACAACTTTCCTTGTCTTTCTCTACCACTGCTAGTTTTCCTAGAAGCCTTTCCATCTCCCCTGCAAGATCAGCTTCTCCTCTCCTCTCAAACCATCAAGGTTGGAGACAGGCTGGGAACCAAGACAAACCCAGTCCCTTACTGCCTCCCCTATCCTACCCCCATCCATCTTCATTGTGTTTGGTAAGGGCCCCCTCCTACCTGTCAGGATGACTAGGGATCCGGGGTCCTGCTGACTGCTTCCTCCTCACTTGCTCTTGCAGCTCAATCTCCCATGGTTCATGGAGGAAAATAACCTGCTGTAGGTGAGTTTCCAAACAGTAGAGCCCCTGGCCTAATAACCTGATCTTATTCTAGTACCTCACCTGATTCCATGGTTTCTTCCAGGATTCAATTTGGTGCTGGAAGAGTGAGATAATGAATGAGGAACCAAGTGGTGTAGAATACACTGAGAATCTGAAAAACATAGTCTTCTGCTCCCATGAGCCATGAGAATGAGAAAGCATTCTGGTCCCTGCCCAGAGTCAGATGAGTTTCAATGAGTGGTGATAGATAAGAGTGTAAGTCTGAGGGAAGAACTGTACCTGTGTTGTTCTCTGTTGTTTCCCACTACCTAGCACAGTGCCAGATAGTGATGGGTGATCTGTAAGTATATGTGAATGAATGACTATCAATGTTCATGATTAGAGAACTGGATTTCTAGTCTCTGACCCTCTGCTGATTGAATGGTGGGTACATGATGCTAGATATCTCATTTTTTACTTCCTTGGTCAGAAGTTGTCAGATACAAGTGAAGGTAATATATCTGAGCTTAGAGAAAGAAATTCCTTGGGCTTGAGTATTTTGGACACCCTACAATGAAAATAAATTATATCCCTTCAATGCTAGCATTCCCTGGATGAGTTACAGAAATACCACTGGCAAACTTTGTTAGCCATTAATCAAATATATTCACAAGTATAAAGTTAATTTTGATAATTTCCCAAATGGCCCTGTAACCTGCCCTTTTCCTTTCTCTACCTTCTCTGTATACCAGAGACCACCAACCCATCTTGGTTCAATGTTGCAGCCTCTGCCAAGCACAAAAGACAGTGTGAGGATAAAAGGGAAAAAATTGACTGAGGTTGGGGGTTAGAAAATTAAAGACTGAGATGATTCACTATTGAAAGGAAATATTAGGGAAGAAAGATTTTTTAAAAATTCCTTAAGACATTTCCCCAGAGTTTAAATACAGCAGGAAATTAGCCTCCAAAGGGGACAGTTATGCCACTTCACACCCTTGTCTCCACCACCTTTCTCTGCATGATTCACTAGATTAATTTTCTTTACCTAGTCTGGGGCTTTACCAGGTGCAGTTCTTAAGGAGATGTTGCTGAGAGCACAAGATCTTTATCCATTGTAATGACAAGGCTTACTCAGATCTGATTCCGTTCCTGGGGTACTCTCAGCTGTGAGGCAATGCAGAGGTAATTGTTTTTTTAAACTCAGCCTATAAAAGCTTGTTTATGTTGACCTTTAGTTGTTAAGAAAAATTGAATTGAGAAAATGGAGTAGTCTGTCAAAGATAGGGTGGAAGATGTACTAAGAGGGAAAATATGGTACAAGGGGCGTTAGAAAGAAGTGGACTCGGGAGATATCCTGATGAAGTTTTGGTCCATTTAGGGTTTTCATGTTTCTTCTGACTTCATCTAAGTTCAAGAGACAATGCTTCAAACTTAATTATTTCAACTATTCTTAAGCTGGAAATTTCAGCACATGGTGCTAAAGTATGGTAGGGGAGCTAAATGTTAACTGTTAGGCTCAGAGACTACCTAGCCAGCAAGTTCTGACTTAATAAAAAGTATTGACTCTGGTATTTTCAAACATGTTTCTACATTTTAAAATGACTTTAGTTTACCACTTTGGTAAAAGTGCCACAGAAAGCTTTATTGGCATACAAGTATTCATCAATCCTTGCAGAGAGCCAATATTTGAAAACTGAAATGGATGAGGTTTTTAAAAATATCAAATATTTGTTTTAAGTCAGATTAGTTACTACTATAGAAACAGTTTTGAAAAATATGCAGTGTAGACATAATTAAATTGTGCTATACTTAAAACAGTGCTGTTCAATGTTTTCATATCATGGCACACATAGAAGATGAAAGCATTGGTATGGTATAGAGGCTAACCTGAAGAAGATTTGGGAGAGATAGGGCTTGGTTGAAAAAAATCATTAATTTTATATTATGATTGTGACAAGTACAAAGTATTTTGGGAAATAGCTAATATTGAATGTATATAAGATTTCCAAATAAAACACTTTCAAATTTCTATAAACTTTAGTTTCTATATTAATAGAATTATCATAACCATTCTTTTATAAACTATTTTACTGAAAAAATTCACTGTTAAAATGATTGTGTTTAAGTCACAAGGTATATGACAAGACAATGGTTTTTGAAAGTTTTTTATGTTAATAAATTAGCCATGGCTCAGAATATATCATTGCCTACCCTGGCATGATCTGGGAGCTGGGGCTCAGCCACGTCTTGTTCACCAGAATTGATTGCCTTCAACACTGTCCCTCTGGGAAGCTAGATTGTTAAGGGAAAAAATAAGTCTACACTTCCACAAACTCCTCCAGAGAGTAGAGAAAGAGAAGTTCTTCCAGAGAGTAGAGAACACATCTTAACTCACTTCATGCAGGCAAAATAACTTTGATACAAAAATCAGAAAGAGTGCAAGTCAGCAAAACTGCTGGCTAGTCTCATTTATGAACAATGACACAAATATTCTAAGCAAAATATTAAGAAACCAAAACCAGCAACAACAAGAAATTATATATCATGACCACCCGGGTTTATCCCAGGTATCCCATGGACAAATCAGTCCATGTAATTCCATGCATGGGGTCGGGGGAGGGAGAGAGAATCTTTTGATCATCTCAATAGAGGCAGATAAAGCATCTGATAAAAATTGAATATCCATTCAGGCTAAAAAGTCTATCCACTAATAAGGACCGTGCTATCTGTCTCCAGGAACAATTTCTAAATCAATCTGAAAAACAATAATCAAATGATTTTATGAACAAGCAGTCCCACAATTCTCAACAAAAAGGTAATCGTTCTCACTGTGAAACAGAGAGAAGGAACAGGCTCCCACGCTGAAACTCCCAGTCCACTGGCGCACAGTAGATGATCCGGAGGAAGCACAATCCTCAATCCTGCAGCAGTAGCACTATCGGGTTCCTGGAGCTTTGCCTGCACCACATGATTGTTTGGGGTGAGAGCAAAGAGAGGTTTCCCCAATCGTTGTCCCTCTGCAGCGAGAGAAGACCTCTATCGTGTCCTCTTAGCCATGGACCTTGTTCTCTTTTCTTCAGCTTCTAGAGCTGTGGGCACCGGACCCTCTCGGTACTTTGAACCACAGTCGCCTGAGGTTTCCGCTTTGCCAGTCTGCGATTCTGGCTCGATCCGACTCGGAATCACGCGGGCAGCTCAGCACAGCTCACAGCAGCAGTTGTTTGGGGGCTCAGCACTAAGTGCTGCGTCTGTGTTGGAATCGGCAACCGAGGATCCAGCAACAAAGGGCCCGAGGGTCTTAGGACCTGGTTTCCAAACTCCCTGAACCCAGGCTTGCTAGAGTTGAAATATCAGTGCTTCTCAAATTCTAATGAGCATGAGAATCACCTGCGGAAGTCTTTAAAACGAGATTCTGATTCAATAGGTCTGGGGAAGGCTGGGACGAGATTCTACAGTTCTAATAAGCTCCCAGGTGATGCCGATATAGTGATCTGCAGACAACTCATTGAGTAGCAAGGTTGATTACAAATCCTAGTTTATATCTGGTCCCAGCCACGAGAAAGGTAAGAAGGGAAAAAAGTCCCCTTCTGATTTCTATAGAAAAATCATATCCCCCTATTGGGGGGCTGCATTATCCACCAACATGCCAGTGAAAAGAATGGACGAGCTTTGCCAAGGGAAATAGGAAAGATATGTTTTGGGTGTGGCATTGGGGAAGGTGGATAATATCCAAGTATAAACAAAGCTCTATACTCTCTTCTCTGTTCTGAATATGTCAGAAAAAAAAAAAAAAAATACTTGTCTTAAGCACTATGGTGCAGAAACAGCAGAGAGGCTACCATTTCAAATGCCTGAATATACTCAGGTTTTAATGATGTTGGAGAATAAAGGGTTTCATATTAGGCAGGGAAAACTATTTTTAAATCTCAGTAAAATCATTTTAGGTTCAGTATCTCTAAAGTGATAATAAATACACTTTATGAATTATCACTATCTCCTACCCTACCCATGTTTTAAATTTTTTCTCTATTTTCTAAAACACCTTTTCATAAACCTTAAAATAATAATAGAACAATGTGAGATAGTCTTTATTTCTTCACACTGAATGACCAGAATAGAAGAATCTACAGAAGAATAGAACCCATTTAGCCTAATACTTTCAACTGATCAAAATCAAGTTCCTTCATTCTTGAGAGGAAATCCCTTTTGTCATGTCCCACATTCCACACTTCACTTTACTCCTCTTGCTTTCTCACTCTAAATCAATGACAGGTGAAGAGGAGGTAAAGAAATCTAAACTTTCCATCACAAATTAGGTCCTTTTACTGACAGTAAAGTGTAGTGAGAACTCCCTTATGGAATACTAAAAGATGGGGGAAGGATCTTGGCCAAGGGGTATGGGAAAAGCTGGTGGGGAAATACATTAGGTGGAAAAAGGCAAGGGGGTGGGATATACTCTAGACAGATATATAGATAGATGATAGAAAGAAATACTAACAAGAGACAAAATCAAAATAACAGTTACCTACAGTGATAGGAAATGAACAAAGTGGAGGAAACTTGGACAGAAGCTAAGCTTCCCTAAATATAATTTGCTTTGTAGAAACAGTTTAGGAATATTTTTTTTATTTTACATAATTAAAAAATCTTTTTTTTTTTTTTTTTTTTTTTTGCTTTTATAAAGGGTATTTATTTGGGGTAAATGCTTACAGTTACAAGGCCCTAAAGGTACCATAAGAGGTACTTTCTCACCCAAGTCAGTTGCCACATGTTGAAGCAAGATGGTTGCCAATCTCTGCAAGGGTTCAGCCTTCCTCTCTCTCAGCTACAGGCTGGCATAGGACTTGTCTGTCTTCCCCAGGCTGCAGGATCAAAGTTCTCTCCTACTCCATGTCATGACAAAGTTCTCTCCTCTGGCATCTATGGAGATGTCTTCCCTTTTCTCTTGTATCTTCTTCTTCTTTATAATTAATTTTGTTTTATTTTTAAAGAAGCTTTAGATTACATAAATGTTACATAAAAAATATAAGGGATATCCATATGCCTCACTACCTCCCCCTCCCACCCTTTCCCACATTAACAACATCCTTCATTAGTGTGGAACACTTTTTACAATTGATGAACCCATATTGAAGCATTGCTACTACTCATGGTCTACAGTTTACATTATAGTTTATACTTTGTCCTGCACAATCTTGTAAGTTATACAAAAATATGCAATGGTCTGTATCTGTCGCTGCAATGTCATGCAGGACAAATCCCATGTCCCAAAAATGCCCCCATATTATAACCAATTTTTCCCTCTCCCATCCCTCAGTACCTCTGGTGGCCACTGCCTTTACATCAATGATAAGAATTCTTCCATTGCTAGAATAATAATAAGTCTATAGTAGAATAATAAGTCTACTTTAGTCCGTTGTTCATTCCCCAATGTTGAGGATTTGGGGATGGTGATGCTCACTCTGCTTCTAATTGAGAAGGGACTTAAATCCCTTGGGGCAGATGGATGGAGGTATCTTGCTTGCAGTTGCAGACACTCTCTGTTCCTTGGGATGGGCGTTGTCCATCATCATCTCCTTGTTAGTTGTCCTGAGTAAGTCCAATGAACTATAGAATATGTGTTGCCACTCTGCTAAAATTCAGGGCTCAACTGGTACATGGACGGACCAAAGATTTAAGTCTCTGGGACATATATTTATCAAGTATAGTGCTAATTATGGGTTC